>OMLP01046351.1:0-28349 GCA_900302685.1 Spondyliosoma cantharus
AGCGTGAGTAGCTTGCCGCTACAACAAGCTAGCTGTGAGCTAGAGAGACCGAGGAGACGCGGGCATCTCCTGGATCTCAGCGGCTTTCAAGTCGCTCATCTGGATGTCCGTGGATGACGTCATGGTCTGCAATGTCTATCCTATCCATCCTCAACATAACACCAGAGCGCTACTGTTTACCCTCGCAGTCGCACCATGCCTGTTTATCAGTGCAACATTGAAAAGGGTCCGGTCTGAAACAGTGGCGCAGTGTAGCGTTCCGAACGTTGTGTAATCAAATACACCGGTATGGCGGTATATTAAAAATTCATATCATAACGAAAATATGCACCGGTATTCGGTGTGAACCGGTATACCGCCCAGCACTACCTTTGATATAATTGTCATTATTGGATTCAGTCTGTAAACCAGGCCTGCCATTACAAGGCAAGTGATGAAATTGTAGCTAAATCTCTTCATATCGCCACTTCACATCAGTCTACTGACATCATATTGCATGATTTTGGTGTCTTATTTGTTTATTAGTTTACCTAATTTGCCCATCACAGCTTTCGTTCATGGATGCACAATAAATCAAATCAAACTGAATACAACCCTGGCCAGTGAACAAGTATAAAGTTGAGATCCAATGAACAGACGATGCTGTAGTTCATCCAAATTACAAGAAAACTTTCTGTAACTTACCTTTACAGGGTACACATAGTTTTGATTTTATGCATTGCGTGATTAATACAATGAAGGTGAATGGAATTCAAGTTTTGGTGTCTAAAACATAAAAAAATGACATGAAAACACTATTCTAACAGTTTATTAAGGACTGCTATACTGTCTGCCATTGTTAGAAACAAAAACAACCCCAGTTCCCTAAAAAGTTGGGACGCTGGATACAAATATAAATAAAATCAATTGAAAACAGAACAAAACAAAAAGATAACAAAAGACTGTGAAAGAGGCGTCATGTTCCAAAAACACCTGTTTGGAACATTCCACAGGTAAATAGGTTCATTGGTAACAGGTGATAGTATCAGGATTGGGTATAAATTGTTGAATGGTTCAGTCATTCACAATCACAGATGCAAATGATTGCATTCATGTTTTTATATCGTGTCCCAACTTTTATTGGAATCAGGGTTGTAAAACAAAATGAAACATAAATCTCATGAATGAAAAAAGGTTTATATAAATTGTTGAGTAATTTGGATGATATAACTCTTTAACAGTAGCTTGAGTTGTTCGAGAAAGACAATGAAATCACATTTTTGCCGGGAACTCAGTGAACAGAAGTTCACAGTTCATAGTGGTAACCAGTTATCAGATGTCCTCTCTCTGATAAAGGCTGCCAGTGTGTTAAATCATCAGTGTCTACTTGAAGCTGTTACATAGGGCCAGTGTTTGGAGCAGATATGTATTTAAATGTTTAGTGTTATGTCTTGTGTTTACTTTTACATATTTTTAATCATTTGTACTGCATTTGCCTTATTATCTTTGAGTATTTATACCGTATACACTCATACTGTTTGAATCTATTTTTGGTCCAGAAAGAAACAAAAACCTAAAGAAAATTATCAAACATGGACCGACATCATCTTCGCTGTCGCACCACAAGGCCATTATTGTTTTTACTTTACATTTTGCCTTTTTGAGTGTGTTTAGTTTTTAATCTTGAACGTGAACTCTGCCCTCTCATTATCATATATACTATGCCTGATGTTTTTCTGAATGATCTCATGAATGTTTGATCCTGTTTTGGTTTTTTTTTCTTGAATATCATTAATATGATGAAGCACTGGCACTGACCTACAAGATGTATAATATTTATTTCAGTGCCTATGTGAAAATATATTTTTAAATATTTTGAATGAATAAAGAATGCTGGAAAAGAAATTTCTGCTCAGTCTTCGTTTTTAGATTTGAATTACTCTCCATACAATGATGTTCACATTATTGAACAACAGAGGGCAGCAGTGACACAAAATTTTCCAATTTACATTAAAGAGTTCAGAGAAAATGTTTGAACATTTCAGATTTTTGTCATATCACCGTCTACTGTTCACAGAGTGAGTGGGAACCATGTTTTTCCTTTGCTTCATTTGACCTACTCGTCCATCCATTGTCCTCTAACGGAGGTGATTCTTGCTGAATGGAGAGTATTCTGTTCGCCCAGAGTCGAGTGATTCACTTCACTTAACAATTCGACATGCTTTTTAAACACAGGGACTTCTTGATGAGTCAGCAAGTCATAGTCACATGCTCACATCATTGCTCTCAGCAGCTTGAAATGCACCATAAGCACTCCTCTAACACAATAAAGATTGTGCATGATCTTAGTTGCTGCAAATAATAACTGTCCATCAACAAATCCCATCATCCAGTGATGAATATTTATGCAAAGGACGTGTGACACGGTCATGATGGGAAATCACCCTGAGCTAGGAGACTACCGGAGCTGCCTTTATGATAGCAATTATGAGAAATTAGCTTACTCATATTCATGCTGAGGGTTAGGTGACACTCAAAGGCTCAAAGTTGTGTGTTTGATAGATTCCGCTGTTAATTGTGACCAGCTGCTGGTTAGCTTAGCTGAACAGACTGGAAAGCAGTAGAAAACTAAGCCAAACTTGGATATCACAATACACTGACCATCTCCTCTGAATACATAATCTTTACAAAAACTGAGGTGAAAAAAACGATTCACGTTTTTATTGGGTCGTTAGCAAGCAGCATGTAACCCGATTGTAAAAGAGCTAATTGTCATCTGGACATAAGCCACACTTCCGTTTTTGCCCAGATTAACCTGACAAGATACATTTTGTTAATTGGTGAGCTGGTACTGTAGGTCATTAGGCTACATTTGGACAGAGCCAGGCTAGTTGTGTCCTTGCCTCGCAAGTCTTTTTGCTTAGCTAGAGTAAAAGCAGTTCCCGGCTGCAGTCTAAGAGGCCGATCTCTCACAGTGTTCCCATAAGAAACCTTAACTTTAAACTTTGTGCATGACTTTTCCTTTTCGTCAATGTAAATATATTTAATCATTGTCAGTCTTGTGCAGGAAAACAGCTTACCTTCAGCATGTTCACAGTTAATAAGTGATGATGGGCCTGAATGTGTAACTGTGCTATAGATAATAACATGGATTATAAGGGCAGACACATGAAGTGCTGTAGCAGTGCTGTCATTTAGGATGACTTTGTGCATAAGAGTTAAAACTACCATGTTTAAAGTATGATAATTATGTTAGCAAATGGTAGCCATGAGTGTGTTACCTCATGGACTAATGGATGGTTGTGTGGATACTGACACAGCAGCACAGTGTTGCCTGTTAAAGCATCTCAGGTTGCTTAATCATCATTTCAAAGTTCATTTGGAGAAATTTTAATTTAGAATGTATTTCAATTATTAAAGATGTAGTTGACTTTAAATAAGTGGTGATATCCTTTACATTTTAATTTATAAATGTAGCCTTACCTGCTTTGTGACAAAAGGTCCACATGTTACACTTTTGGATATTTTTGCAAAGTTTTATTGAAGGGTCTGACCACTGTCAGGACCCACACACCCCAAATCAACTTCAAAAATCTTTCTCCACCTTGTTAACCACAACATTATTTGTGGAAACACACATTGCTGAGTTTTCAGAATTCAATGGGGGGTGGCAATAGCTCAGCCCGTAGGGACTTGGCTTGGGGACTCGAAGGTCGCGGTTCAAGTCCCAGTCGGACCAAAAAAAAAAATAATGGTGTGGACTGGCAGTTGGAGAATGCCGGTTCACATCCTGGGCATTGCCGAGGTGCCCTTGAGCAAGGCACCGACCCCTAACACTGCTCGTCGGCCGCCGTGGCATGTGTGGCAGCCCCTTCGCTCATCTCCTCTACACTATGTGTGTGTGTGTGTGTGCGCGTGCACCTGTGTGTAATGTGAGTGGAAAAAAGAATTTCCCAATTTGGGATTAAAATAGTATATAAAAAATTAACACATTTTGTAAGTGGCCATAAAAGCAAAACAATCGGCTAAAAGATGCTGATACATGGGAAGATGAGGAGATCTACAAATTTACACATATTTATACGCATTTCATTGGATCCATTGCTAATAGGAAAATATTGATGAGTGCAGCTGTTCTTATTCCTTCCTTTGGCAAAATAATATGGTAAAATAACATTTGTCATTTACAGATTCCCTCGGACATCTGTAACCAGTGGCAATAACTGAGTCACAGACACATGCTCTTCACTAAAAACTTGTCAGTTTAATTCAAGTATTCAAACATTAAGGCAGTGTTTGTATACAAGTGTTGAATGTCAACACTAAGTCAGAAATGAAAGTCGAACAGACTCAAGTAATCACTATCATGATTTGCATTAAATGAATACATGGAACACATGGACAAAATAAGTATATGAAAATACACAATGATGATTTTCTTAATTTACAAACAAGAAAGACTACATCTCAGTACAAAATCAGTTCATCAACATGAGCTGAACTTGTTTGCAGGAAAGTAGAGCAATCACTTTCAAGAAATTATTTGAAGGAGTTTGAAGAGCTAAAAGGAGACAAAAAATTGCAAGTCATGAAAACATTTCTTCTAACAAACCAGTGGCAGTGAACCATTTTGACAAAATAAGTGGCATCACCTGCTGCCATCAGGGTACTCAGTAAAAATATCAATTTCAGAGGTACCATATGACGATTATCTTTCATCCGACACCCGAGAAAAGACCTCAGATGTGTGTCAATACATCTACTTTTCACAAGAACAGATCATACTGTTCTTGCTGGGTGATCAGGAAACAGGGCAAGAGTACAAGTATGTTGTAATGAGCCCTGGTTTGAAGGCAATGCTCTCTCTCTGTGCGAGTCCTTATGAGTCATGTAAAACTTCTGATCCCTCCACGAACAAGCGCTTCTTCTTATGGTCAGGAAGAGATTAACAGCCTTTTTAGAAATGATTTTGAGGTCCAGGGTAATAGCTGGCTACTCAGGAAATCCTGCTGACCGTGGCTGAATCTCTGTGGCTGAACTCTGGACTCTTGGATTAGGGCCATCGTGGACTTTGGCCAAAGGCTTGAAGTGATATAAAAAAAACGGCTTTGCAGTGACACAATTGTGTCGTATGAAAAAAACAAGACATTAATCAGCAACTGAATAGAAGCCCATCCTGGACAAAAAAACACATATGAGAACTAGGCTGTGTTACAACAGTTTGTGTTGACTGTTTTGCCTGCTACTGATAGCATGAGCGAGTTTATTTATTTTGAGCTGCCAAGTAACTGGTGGTGCTCCTAACTTCCTAACTTCCTGTTTTTGACTCTCACCTGGTCCATTTGTTGTCCCGTTGCCCCGCGTGCCTCCTCTACCCCCGGCGCGCAAGCTCAAACAATGCACACTAGCATTAGCAAAATCGTAATCCATGTTGGCACCACTGATGTCAAAATGACTCAGTCAGAGATCACAAAAGAGAGCCCAGCCAAAAAGTTTGAGCTTGCCAGAAACAAAAACGTTCTGTCCACCATATTGTTTTCTTACTGATCGTAAAGAAACCCTGATATTGAAAGGCACCTTGAGCAGTAATAAATTGTTACTCCATTTCATGACATTTTCATCAGTGAAATGGCATTTTATTTCTTGAAAAACTGCTTTAAAGAATGCGCATTGGGCAGGTTGGATCTTATTTTTGTTGCATGGTTTTTAAGTGTACTAGTAAGGGTATTGGATCCTCATAGTAACCCTGGGTTTTCTTGGACATCGTTTCCTAAAAGGCAACCTCAAAGCTGCCTACTACAGTATTGTTAAAGATATTGCAACATAACATACCTAAATCGTCTCTTTGTCTCCATTCCTTCTCTTTCCTGCTGCTCTACACCACAGAGTCTTCTGACCTGCTTTCTGCTGCTGCAAATGTACTGTTTGCATGAAGAACTGCAGCGTGGACTGTATGAAACAACATGCTGCTCATTTCTTGGTCATTCTTCCCAAAGAACTGTCCCTTCTGCAGGGTATCAATGACCGAGGTGTTACAGTTGGCAAGGAGAACGCTCACCTTGATCTCATTATATTCCTTGACCAGCCCCTTAAATGTGGCCATGCCTGTTGAGTCTATGAAAGGCATGGCAGAGCAGTCTAAAACTATTGTGTGGAAATCCAGTTCTCTTTGGACGAGTGCGATAATGACCTCCCCGTTGTTTTTATCCCCATTTGCCTTGGTTTGTTTTGAGGACACGTCTTTGGCCTTCTTCTCTGCCTTTCTCCTCTTAGTCATCTCTAAGAAAGGCTCCACTCCGACAGCTTTGTAGATGGATTTGAGAAATGAGTCCTTGTTGGCATAGTACAGAGGAGCCTGGAAACGGAAGACCTGAACCCGAGGTGGAGGTGTGAGGTCCTTGTACTCGTCCATGTCCTCGTAAAGATCAGTGTCATTGGCCCGCCCCAGGAGAGAGACCTGACATCAGATGAGATGAGATCATGAGCTTTCAGCTTTCAGCCTTCAAAACCACTATCAGCATCAAATCAATTACTCACCTTAGGGTTCTGGGTCTTAAAGATGATGCAGGTCATTGAAAAAACTACTCCGACGAGGAGGCCCAGCTCCACGCTGATCAAAGCTGTAGCCAACATCGCGACCAGCCACACTATAGCATCGTTTTTACTGGCACGCCACTTAGCTGGGACGTCCTTGAACTTCCTCAGAGCCCCCCGCAGGCTGACAATGATGATACAGGCAAGAACGCACTTCTGGAGATCGTAGAAGAAAGGTGCGAAGAAGAGGAGGACGAGAAGGACAACCAGGGCACTGATCAAACTTGATACCTAAGGGAGGAGCACAGAAATGGAGAGAAACGCAGATAGATCAGCCACAATATTAAAACTGCAGACGTGAGGTGAAAAACAATATTTGCAGAACTTTTGCAAGATGTTTTACAGGACAGAATTAGTTGAAGCCCCATCCCTTTTTGTCTTTGGGCAGTTATCCATCTGATTAATTCTTGTTAAGAAAACAAAGGTAGTGAGAACGTTTTGCACAGATCTTTGAAAGCATGAAACAGTACTGAAGACGTTTTTCAGGAGAAGGTAGCTCAACAAAAATGTTTAAATGTCACACTATTGCCTCCCAAAAAGCATGTTTTCCACCTGAATCCACCAAGCGAAAAAAATGATTGGACCAATTATTAGATAAATAGTTTTGACGATTTTCAGAAGTGTGAAATTCACCTGTGTCTGGCAGCCTGTTGAGTCCTTCACCATGGTTTTTGCCAGTGCTGCACTGGTGGTGAAACAGTGGAAGAAGGAAGGGATGATGTTGCACAAGCTAATGGCCAGCATCTCCTGGTTAGGACGAACCGTGTAGCCGTTTTTCTTGGCAAACATCTCGGAGAGCGACACCGTGAAGGCAAAACTGCAAGACAAAATGAGTTTGTTTAGTTCCTTTTAGACCTGATGTAAACAAAGTAAATCATCATCCAAGAACCATTCAACAAAAGCTTAAGTAAAAGCCATTAATTTACTACTTAGGGAAAGATAATATTTCTGCATTCACAAATACTGTTGAATTAGGACTATTGTCTTGCAATATTTATTATTTTTTATTTATTTTTAATTTTATTAAAAAGCTATTAAATGAGTGCTTCCCATCATTCAGTTACTTTCCTTTTTCTAGAACTGAAATAATATAGGAGGAAATGTCCATAGTTGTGTGTTTCTTGGGGTGAAAGTGCAATGAGATTTCAATCTAGGCAATCGGGGCACATATTGCCTGACAGTAATCGAGCTACTAAATTACATCTGTAACTGCAGAGATAAGAGACACATGTTTGTGCCAAGCAAACCTGTTGTTAAATTTGTTGTACATTACCTAATGACTGCCAGAGGAATGGCATCCAGTGCCACCCGCTGCATCAGACCAAAGCTGGGCACCTGGGGAGGAATGAACCCTGTGGGGATGTGACCGGAAACACTGGAGCTGTAACGACTGTTCAGCTCCCCAAAATGGCTGGCCAGTGTAGCTCCTGCAACTACTATCAGCTCAGTCGGCAGAGGAATCTTTAGACGATCCTTGTAGCGCTCCTGGATCTCTTTCCCTGCCACTGAAATTAAAATTCAGTGTTATTCTATGATGAAGAAAATTACAAATTTGAATCTAATAGGAAGTATATAACATCAAGATCTTACCTAATATAGAGATACAGATGGCACTAGTGATGAGGTCACACAGGTTGGTCCTATGAATGTTGGCAAAGATGTTAAACCAGGTGATGACAACTGTGCCGTAGCCCTGGTGACGGGGAATCTTTAGACCCAACAGGTATTTAGCCTGCACAGTCAGGATGGTGAAAGAGGCTCCAGTGGCAAAACCATCCAGCATAGGAGACGAAAGGTAAACAGAGACGAAACCTAGCCGAAACACAGCCATCAAGAGCTGGTGGGGAGATTAAGATGTGGAGCAGGAAGGAAGAGGATTGAAGGGAAAGAGAAAGTTAGAAACCAAATATCAATGTTGAGCAGATAGATTGACCACTACATATGAATATATATTATAGCGAATATAACTCAAGGAAACACGTTGTTTGGTTCAAATCAATTTGCACATGTGGATTGTTCTGAGAAAAATGAGAACCAACACTTAACAACATTGCTCTTTAGCACTACTAGTGGTCAAAAACTGCACAGGGTGCCTTTAATTCAGATATAGATGTTATATATGATATATAGATGATATATATGTTTTGTCTCATGCATTAGCACTTTGTTCCTTTACCTGATAGATGCCAGCCAGGAATGTAAGAGCAGTGGCGATGCTGATGGCGTAGCACTCCTTCTCGCACTGCAGACCCATTAGCTCCACGCTGTGAGGCTTACCAATTGTGAGGTTAGTGCCCAGGGTGGCATTAAACACATCAGGGACAGAGGCTTTGGAGTCCTCACTGAGGTCAAAACCTGCCAGGTATAGCTCCTTATCCACCACCTGCAGGCAAGTAGAAACCACCAGCAACAACTGATCAATGATCTTACTTGACCTGATTTTCAGTGACCAGTATTAGCAGGAATAGAATTAAAAAAAATCCCTCCAACATGTCATTAATGATCCAAATTGTATGATCGTTGCTTGCTACTTGTGATCCATTACCTGTCCGACCATGAGGCTCATGAGGCTGAAGATCCCCACGCTGACATGTCTGGACGTCCCCATGAGGAAGTAGATGATGTTGGCGTAAAACGAGGTGTATAACCCATAGATGGGATCCACTCCTGCCAGCAAGCAGTAGGCAATGGCCTGCGGTACCAAGATGATACCAACGATCACACCGGACATGAGATCGCCCCAGACGTACTCTCTGAGCTTGTATTTCGGAAGCCAGCGCACCACAGGGAAGAACCCCGTCAGGGTGGATCGCACTCTGGGCACGGAGCATGTCACACTCTGCTTCAGCTTGGATTTGAGAACTGAAACTGTGGGCTGTCGCTGACGAACCCGTCGTTCCAGGAGAGGTGGCAGGGCCGGTACGGTGTCCACCTTGGTGGCCTCCTCCATGGTCTTAGGGAGGAAGAGGAGCCAGCAAGGTGAGAGGAAGAGGGAGGGGATGTAGATAAAGTGATCAGCTGTGCTCCTGGGAGATCATCATCAAGGGAAATAGGAGAGGGGGAGGACAGACAGGAAAAGGGAAACAGTCAACATCAGTGGAGATGCCTTCAGTCAGAAGATAAGATATTGTATCTTCCTGTATACACTAGGCATGATTGCCATGCCGCATCTGAATTCTGGGGAGTTCAGACATTTGCTTTACTTCATAGGCTTCTTCTAGAGCTGCATTGAGGAAATCAGACCCAATCACCTGGCACTGACCCCAAAACACAAGGGATCATAACGTGAGTGATACACTGATTTTAACAAGTGAAAGTGGAGCAGAATAACATAATGAGTATTTTACGAGAAAGGTCTCTTTCTGAGGAGATGAGCCTTGCAGAATCAGTGAGTCACCTCTACAGACTTTTATGTGATGCCATCTTTTTATTGCTTTGTTGCATTTATTTTCTTTATTTGTATTCATTTGCTTTAATGTGATAGTATTTTTATTGCTTTCATTATTATTATTTCATTTACACAAATCAAACTGTTCTGTTAACCTTCAATGAATAGTTATGATTCTAGATCCCTCTGCTTGTTTAACATGTTTTTCTGTTACTATACTGATACCAGTGCAGCAGTCCTTGTTGGTTATCTTTACCCTTGTGGTGTTGTGGTCTGATATGCAGGTTGAGGTTGAGTAAGGACAGAGTTATTGTAAAAGTATTGCCATGTGTGTTGGGAGTGTTAAGGAATATAAGGACAGCACAAAAGGTCATGACCCCTGTCACCAATGGAATCAATCTTGGTGCTGCTTATGGGGACTAGAAATCTCTGGAAGAGGAAAACAATGCAAACATTGTGACATTTTTTTGTTTTGAATAGCAGCGTAGCTCTAGACAGGCATCGTCAGTAAAATGATAGGATAAGACCAAATGACGTATGTGAGCCCCTAACTTAGCGCCACAGTGAGGCTGATACTTTCCTTTTTTAATGAAATATCTCAGCAACTATTCAATTCATTACCATGAAATAAGGATATCCAGGGTTCCAAGGTGATGAGTACTAATGATTTTGGTGATCCCCTGACTTTCCCCGTAGAACCACCATTAGGGTAACATTTGTACCAGGATATTAGTGACATTCATGCCCCCGTCAGGTTGATGCAGCGTCATCATCAGCTCAGATGTTAATTTGTCCAATACTACTGTAAGTTCTGAGGTTTCTGGTCAGTGCCATTCCAAACTGCCTCCACTGTCAATGTATTTTGTGCTAATAAGCAGACGTTCGCATGCTAACACGCTAAACTTTAGCGCCCCTTTGATCGATTTCCTCGTCTCGTTTCTCACCCGGCCTTTCAGTGTGGTTTGTGGAACAACTACAAACACATTGACCTTTCAGTGAGGTCACGACCTTCAACCTAGCTCATTTCTGGCATAATCCGACCATTCATCTTGTTACTCTGCTGGTGCATTGTTGTCATTTTTTTCAAACTGCGCTCTGCTATTTGCTACTTACTGTCGTAGCATTCCTTAGATGTAAACATTCATCGACCTAAAATCTTTATACTGTCTCCTTAAGTGTTATAATGGCTTAAGTATATTTATTTCTTCTGTGATTTTAAGGCAGTATTGTATCCTACAGTTGTTACATGATGGTCTAAATGATCTTTTAGTCGGTTTCCACAGAAAATTATACCATTAAACTGTTTAATGGGCTTTTTAAACCTATAACTGTCACTATAAATGAAAGACGTAGATCAACACATCCATGACACTCGTGACTAAAGCATGTGATTGGCGGGTCGCAGACGGCCTCTCTCATAAGATCGAGTTATTTTCAGTAGCAGCCAGTCTCAGCTGAGATAACCATGTCACAGATGTCATAAAACACTATAAATGACGTTTTATCAGCCTCTGCCATCACAGCAACTCTGGTATGTGCTTTGATTTAGACTTCCTGTGGCAGCGCCAGCAGCTCTCACAGACTGATATGACGGGGGCTAAAAAAGTATTTTGTGTTATCATTATGTCTATGTACAGCAGATTTGTTGTTTTGCAGTTGTTTTACCCACACTGAAGTTTAATTGTGTCTTTTTTTCTAATTTGATGATTTTTTCCACTCACTTCAGGACAGTAATTGTTACTTAATTTGCATGGGAATGACCCTTTAAATTGATGCAACCTCAGTTTTTTTGCCAGATAAAAAGGCACAGGAGATAAATAATGAGCCTATGCTTTGAGGTACAACACACAGAGACCGAAAACTTAAGAGCTACCCCGCATTTGTGTTTAACACTCCTGCCAACAGATAAAAACTGTCCACCGAAACAAGGTTTTCTTTCACTGAGAGAAACGCGCACACACCTGATTAACTGCTAGACATGATGGGAGTCACACTGAGGACCTTCTTGAATAAAAGGATTTAATTTACTTCAGTGTCAGCGCTGAAAACAATTGATTAAAGCCGTTTCTGTAAACCATTTCTAATCAATGCTCTCAGCCTTTAATCATGTGATATAAAAGCACAGCAGCACTGCTTAGAAATGACCTGAAAGCGTCCTCTGAGGGGGGAAGAACGCTTTTCATGTGTAACTGAAATCTTTTCCAGTCAATCATGTTAAAGGAGCAAAAACAAATCCTGACTTCACAGATGAAACATCACCGTGTGACAGGAAGTTGATATTTGTCACGTAAGGTCTTCAATAGCAAAGAAACAATATCGACCATGTTCAATCTACTGCAGTTAATTAACCCTGAAGGTAATTTTTCCTTCTTTTATCCTGCATTTGCAGATTTAAAGAGAAAACAAGTGTGATTGTGTTGGCCAAAAGTACCGAAAAATATACGACCAACTTTTAAAAACCTGATTCCTAATCTGATTACAAATATTGTGACTTTTGAACAACCCTTAGGGTCTACACACTGAGCAACACTACTAAAGCCTGACTTTCAACTTTAAAACACAACAACAAAGATACAACATGTCATAACCATGAAATATGGGAAACCAAAGAAAAATCTATTAAAGAGCCCGATACTCAGAGAACAGGTGGTTTTAAAAAAATGCAAATTACACATCCATGTTGATCCAAGAGTCAAGAGATTATTTTCAATATTTGACATTAAAGGTGCATCATGTAGATTTGGGGAAGACATTTTAATCAGAAGTGACAGATCTTCATTGACTGATTTATTTTCTGCCTAAACAAACTAAATAAACTGTCTTCATGACTGAATGATCTGTTGATATGTGGCGGACCCTGCCACCTTTCTAGCTTCAAACAGTGTTCTGGGGACCTTATTTCCCTTTGAGAACATCAGTTACAGAAAAAAAAACATTTCTGAGTTTGTATTTTTATCCTGAGTTTTGAATTTTTTCTAGTGCCCCGTTAAGGAAAATCATAAAGGACTGGAACCAGTAATTACTACGGTAATTATCTACTCAGATGTCAGACAGTTTGTATTAATAAATTACTTAAGTGAAAATTCAAAACTTGCTCCATTAAAGACTATTCTGAAAAACAGTTACTTAGCTCCATATCTGTGAAAAGGTTTCATATGGACCAACCAACACTTCTCCAGTTCAGTAACACTCTCTACAGATTGAAAATCCAAGTCAAACTGATCCAAACTACAGCAGAACTGAACAATACCCTGCCATTCTCACCTGTCCAGATGTGGTTATTATACAATACTCCCTGCCTAAAGGACAATTAATGATTGTACATTCACTCAAAACAGTGCATCACAAATCCCAACTGGACTGCCTCCAGTTTCAGTATAACTATACTGAATTCATCAGTGTTCTCTCTGACATTTAAATCCAAATGGTAAGAACACACAGTTCCATTCAGTGAAGTGTCGCAACAAACTCACCTGCAGAGTCAGAGCCACAGGGACACACAGGACCACAAATAGTCTGATGTGTCGTATGTTAATCAGCTCTGTGTTGCCTTAACTTCTTCTTCTCTCTCCCTCTCCCTTTCACTCTCTATATGTCTCGCCCTCGCTCTGTCTCTGATGTCATCTGAGCAGTCAGACCGCAGGAGATCTGAGTGATCTCTGCTGGATAAATATGAAGATAAGAGCAGCCCTTTGCTCACCCCTCACACTGTTTCCTATTGGCTCGATCAGCAGGCGTGGGTGGGGCATGGCGCCGTTGACTGAAAAACTGACAGGCATATGTGTGTGTGTGTGTGTGTGTGTGTGTGTGTGTGTGCTTACTACTTACTACTTATTACTGACACTGTGGAAACTTTTATTCCTTTTGCACACAAAATGCAAGTCCAGTTGTGGTAAATCATTTCATTTTAGGGTGAAGATTTGGTTCATGGTTACTGGAAGGTTCAGTTAGATATAATGTGTATAATGCGTAAACATTTGTGCCTAAAAATAACTTGTTGTGAACTGACATTGTCCCAAATCTTTCCAACGATCTTCTGTAATTTTATTCAGGACAACGGTCATTGGGTCGCAACAAATGTACTTTGAATAAAACTTAAAACATTACCTCGTCTGTTAACATCTCTAACTGAGTCATGCAAAATAGATTTTCAGCATGGCAATGGAGGCTGTTAAACAATGAAGACAGCATCCCATGATCCCACACTACCTTACAACGTCATCAAACTAGTCTTTTGTTTTCACTGATAAATGACAAGTTAAATACCTGGATCAAAGGGTTAGCGTTTATTTGCCCCGCTGCGGGCAATCATGTTTGTGAAGTGAAAATGACCATAGACTCATATGTCAGCTTGTCACATTGTTTAAATACATCTTGCGGAATGAGTAGATTACATAGTAAACACGAGATAAGCCGCAGCTGAACAAGTGCTGCTGTTATCTGTGTGACCTGCAAAAGACACAACCTGTGTCTGTCTTAAACGCTCACATCAGGCATGAGATAAGTGCTGTGTGTTTATCAAAAGTGGAAGTAACAGGTAAAACATGTGTATCACATCTAATGTAAATACCAGATTGTTTCTCGTTTACTATGAAAGCATCTCGAGATGAAATCAAAGCTTATAATCAGAAACGTTAGTATAACATTCTGAACCCATATCTGCATATAATATATAATATATAGTTCAGGAATGAATGAAAGCCAATATTATTACATGTGAACGTTTAAAAAGTGGTTTTATGTTGTTGTCAAATACTTTGAAGTCATGACAATCAAAAATAAAAAAATCTTGACACACAGCAACTTTCGTCATTTAGCTAAATGTCAAAAACTTCAAATTCACTTGTTTGAATTTTGAGATGTAGAGGGTATATAGTGTGCTAAAAAAAAGGTTATAGTTGGCAGAACATTTACTTTACATATTACATATCTGATCACCCTTTTGCATAGTGATTTTTGCCTTTTCCGGACAACCACACATTTCCATTTATATCATTATTAGGGGAGTAACGATACACAAAAATCACAGTTCGATTCAATTTTCGGTACAGTATGGGAACAAAATGCAAAACATAAATTTGCTTGTTGTGTATTCAGAACTTTTGTAAACCAACAATTTATTGTAACATATAAAATACGAAAATAAAATTACTATTATTATTATTATTGAATAGAAAACTGTTGTAAAGGGCTGCCTGGTAATAAGTTAAATAAATTATACTCAAATAAACTAAGTTATATCTAAAATAAGCTTTCCAATTAATAAAATATTCTCAAACAAAAACTATATGAAGTATTATAAAAATAAATTCCGCACAGCTTGTTAACTGCTTTTAACAAAACGTTTCCACAAGTAAAGTGCAGCACTAACAGTTCCAGCATGTAGCCCTGTTCAGTTTTACTCAACCTTCATATTTTTTGCCAGAAAGATTAACTTGTCCACATTGACTCCACATTTGTGAGTACAGGCTTTCATTACGAAGATATAAGGACGACAACATGCCCTTCTGGACGATTTATTGACAGTCGTGTTTTTTTGGACAGGCATCAACACAGTCGACTACACTGTCACTGTGCTCTGTAGCGCTCCTAGAACAGTGGTTTGCAGTGGTCCGGCATGTCCGTGTGGAATAGTGGTGTTCAAGCCACGTCAAAATGAATATACATATACGTTACTTGGATCGATGAGCAGGGTGATCGGAATGTTTTCCTGGTTAGCGGACATGGACGAGGACCCCTCTCTCTCGAGACGGGATTCTCAACCCACTTTCACACCGGAAACATGTCTTTCTCAGTTGCAATATTTAACCAGAAAGCCGAAGTGTTCCCAAGCAGGAGACTTTAGCGACAAGGGAGGGTGTTCAAGCTGTGGTTTCTCGCTAGCGTTAGCTATGATGTAAACGGGCTGCACGTGTAGCTGCCGGCAGAAAATAAACACACGCAACTTCCGTTCCAGGAACTCACCCGTGCACAGCCCTGTAACAACCCGAACGTCCTGTACCGAAATGGTTCAATACAAATACATGTATTGTTACACCCCTAATCTGTTGACTACACAGTTGGCAGACCAAGAGGAACAATCACAACAGAATTAACTGTTCTTGCTCATTGCTTGCACACAGTACTATATCTGGTGAATCTGACAGTCGATCTCGAGATAAATTGTATCACTGAGCGGATTTAAATGATTTTTTTCCCTCCCAGAACTTATGGAGCTCCACCTGTCAATCTCAATATTAAGACAGCAGGCTCGAGACCATATGGACAAGGTATTGGTCCCTTTTTTTTCTTGAGTGTTTCTTCAGTCTTGAACTGAAAAGCAGCTTTTTATTTTCCGTACTAATCTGTGCTGATTTTCATTAACAGCAAAGCTGAAGGGAGTGGATCTGGATGCTCCTGGGAACATAAATGGGGTTCCAGTGCTGGAGGCGGAAATGGAGTCCTTTGAAGAGAAACCCTGGAGGAAGCCAGGTTTGTGTTTGTGTGGCTAATAAACTGTCAAAAGGTGTAACTGCTCATAGGCATGTACAGTATTTCACAACTTTTTTGTGTGTGTGTAGGAGCGGATCTGTCAGACTACTTTAACTACGGCTTCAATGAAGACACGTGGAAGGCTTACTGTGAAAAACAGAAGAGGCTGCGTATGGGCCTGGAGGTGTCCACTGTCGGCTCGGTGACGAGCAAGATCACTGTGAGAGAGATGTTTGTGTTTCTCTACCTTTCACCCCCTGTCTGTTTTCTTCCTCAGTCTCTCATCACATAGTTGGAAGCAGGCAGTTTACCAACTTCCTGAATATGTTTTTAGGTCTGGCTGTTGCCTTGTCTGACTGGAAACTTCATACATAAGAAACACATAGCTCCCTTTTTTAAGTAAGAGGAATATTAACGAAAGTAAATATTTTTATGTCCTACACATGGAAACTTGTAATGTGGTGGATCTTTTAACTGAACACATTTCTATGTCTTTATTTGTCATGCAGTTTATCATCTATCTCACATTTGTATATTTCTATCATGAATATGAAGTTATGAAACGGACAGCTTGTCATGAATGAAAAGACCCAACTGTTAGCGGAATGCTTGATTACCATAAGCAAATTATTTAAACAGCAATTTTACAGGAACAACTCTGACCCAAGCTTTTTGATACACATAAGCAGTTGATCATTGTAACTGTGATCACTGCAAGCAGTTTCCACTCTGTTTCTACATGGTTGTAAAGAGACTATCTCTACAGTGACTAACACATTTGAACTATAATAATAAACCTATTTTGGTTCTTTCTTAGGTTCAGCAGGGAAGAACAGGTAATGAGAAGGACATATCCAGTTTGCCCATTCACACCTCTAAGCCAGACTTCACATCTCCTGTCAACCTGTACAAGTCTGCTGTCACTCAGGTCACCAGGTAACACTTCTGTTTTAATCTCCACTCAATGAGATATCTGATAACATTATGCACATGTAGTTTCCCCTAGGGCTGGGTGATAAATCGGCAAAATCGATTAATTCGAATATGTGGTTTAGGACGATTTAAAAAAAAGAAATGAAATCGCAGCAAGCCAAGAGTTCATTCCTAAAAAGGCACTGTCTTGTCAGTAGTTCAGTTTTGTGGCATCAGACCTCGAACAAACCACGGACCGACACATTTATTTCAGCATCTTAAACAGACGCGTGTATCAGGGAATGTCTCGAGCCAGAGGAAGCAGACAAGTTCGTCTTCCTGGCCAAAAATGTGTAAAAAAAGACAGCAAGCACACATGTTGCTGTACATCTACCAACATGTGATGTTTACTATGCAGCATGCAGATGTTTAATTTTGTTTACATGTCTTCAGGGATATAAAATGCTTTTTGTCAACAAAAGGCACCTTTTGCAAAGTAAAGTATTTAATGAAAGTTATGTTCACACTTTATCAATGCCAATATGGAAACTGATCTGTTTTTATAGTAGCAAGCAATCTGACATGTTATATTTATGTTTAAAAAAGCATTTTATCAAAAAAGGGACACATTCTTTTCAAAAGTTTGCACTTTAAATATTTTTTCAAGTGAGTTCGGAGATGCACTGTTTACAATGGCAGGGCAAATTTGTTTAAAATAAAAGCATTAAAATAAATGCAATGCTTTTGAAAAAATTGAGTTTGGTGTGAAAGAATCGAAGATTCAATTTTTAGGCCATGTCGCCCAGCCCTAGTTTCCACTAGAAGTAATGTGTACAGAAAAATTATTCTCACAATGATTGCAAAAATAAAAAGCCAACTGCAGGGGATGGTCAGCAACAACCACAACTGTATGTGATGTTATGTTCACTTGATATATTTTTTTCTGGGACGTTAACCATTTTAGCTGCATTGGTCGTAAAACCAAACCCACCTTTCCCAGTTAAAAAGGAGAACCACCCAAATTTAGACGTGTCAGTTTGCAAAATTGTGTCCCAGAGCAGCTAGGCTGAATTGACTCTACTCAGATGTGCTGCAATGCAGGAGGATTATCTCAGCTACAAATCACAATAGCGTCCCACAATCAGATATCCACAAATCACAGAAACACAAACACAATAGCGTCCCACGACCAGATAACACTTTGAGAAAGTAACAAAGCCTCCGTCTCACCCGCTCTTGTACTTCTGGCTGGAAACAACAGCACTCTTGATGACGCCAACTGGTCCTCTAATTATCCCTCCAGTCCAAAGCTGTGGCATTCGCATCCTGTGACAGACCAGACAGACAGGAGGAGAGAGTGCAGGTGATTAGTTCAAGTTGGTCCTGCAATGAATTGTTGTCCTGCTGTACCCCTTACAAAGTCCATTTACAGAAAAGTTGATATGAAAACCACAGGTATGGTTCCATCCGCCTGTTTTTATGCACTTAACATAAACATAAATCATGATGTAAAAGAAGCATGTCATTTTAATTTCCACTGAGGCCTCTGCTCCACCCTCTTCCCAGTTGAAAACCTCTTAGAAGCAATGAGGAGACTGTAAACAAACATAAATGCTGTATTTACATATATCCTCTTTTCTGCATGTATTTTTTTTAAATATGTCATCCTGCTGGGTCCTCGTCTTCTTTTGCAATGGTTTATTCACATATTTAGTCTTGTATGGTGAAACATGCATTAATTCTCATTTTCTTTTGCAGATTTTCTGGAAATTCATTTAAGATTTGTACTACATTTGGAAGGAAAGATTAGTTATGTTTCTAGAAAAGGGAGGGCTAGAAGAAGAAACTTAATAAAGAATTAATGGGAAGTGATCACACCTCATACAGTGAACTGGCCATCTTAATCAGGCTGGTCTGTGTGGCAGCAACAGTTTGTGTTGAAGGAAACTGCATAGTGAAAATTTTTTTGGTGCAATGCTCAGACACTATCTAGACTCACACTGACAGACAAAACACAACTGGTCACCTCCAAAGGCCCAGGGTTAAAATAGGTTGCCATCCTGTGGCGTGTATGTGAGCGTTTGTGTGTGTTAGAGCCGTTGTTACTCTCATCTTCTTTACCCCTGTCCTTTGTTTCAAAATGGTAGGATCTCTCCCCCTCAGTGGACTGGCCCGCCTGTTCAGGACATGTCCTATTATACGTAAGTGGTCATGGCCTTGTCCCTACTTAGTAAAATGGGCCTGATGGGGAAATGTGTTAAATCGAGGGGCCTGGCGTTTTTCTTGACCATGAAACGTGACCATAGAAAAACTCCCGGCGCTACTTCCAAGGCTCCAGAGATTCTTTCTTCTTGCCGTTGTTTCTGTCTAATGGGGTGGTTGATGTGCATGTGTCATAAAGTAGAAGGTTATTGTTAGCTGAATCCACTGCTCATCGTTTTGGTCGCCTGTTGTTGTAGTTTACTGATGTCAAGTTAGAAATTAAAGTTTTATTGCATAGCGGTCCGGCTTTAGTTAAGTAATAAGGCAGTGAAGGATCTTTGTGAGAAGGCAAGAGGTGATTTGATTTGATGTGATGCACAGACGGGTTTTAGAAAAGTAAAAACAAAACATTTGGTTGCTTTTATTAACTAATGTTTTTATTACATGATTCACCTGGTTAAGTCAACATTTAACAATTGTTTCTGGCACTTATAGAATTAAATTTAAAGTTTAGAGAGCTAGATAAATCAATGATCAGACCTATCAGCTAGTGTGACGTGTATCGGACGATATTATGTCATTGCAGATTATATTGGTATCGTTGTATATGTTGGTTGTTGTGTATCAAGAAATTGCTATTGAAAAAAAAATGTCATTACATATTTTGTCTGGTAGAGAACTCTGACAGGTAGGTATTTACAATGTTATTTAACTTAGAATGTCCGGTGTCAGTTGGGCTGTAGTTGTCATCATATGTCTGTCAAAGTGTGCTGTCTGCTGAAATGAATAAGGACCGCATTGAGGATTTCATGTGAATTACGTTTAAGTACAATACTTGTTGTGTGTTCAGAAGTAGAGGTTGTGTATGTGAATGTGTCATTTGTGTTGAATACTGCTCAGTTTCCTGCTTTTTTATTTTTTGTATTCTATTTCCAGGAAGACGAGCGGAACTATAGATGTGATCGGTGGGGGGACGGCCACCATCAGCAGGGTTGAAGGGCGACGCAGACACAATCTGGAGGGCAACAATATCCAGGTACGCAGACGCAAGACTGTCGCACTGAATCAAACAAATTATTTTATAGACTGATTTAAAAGAAGTCTGTGTGTGTTGTCATCACAACCCCTCCTGTCTTTCGTTGTGCAGGTGATTGCTGAACAGTCGGATGCTGAGCCGACTCCAGCTAAGATCCCCACCTTTTTCCCTCCAGGACCAATTCCTCCAAACATACCGCCACCTCCTTTCCTCCCTCCGCCACCCAATGTCAGCGCTGCACCCCCACTCATTCCTCCGCCCAGTAAGTTAATCATAATCGTCCTTCTTTTCTTTTCTTTTTTGTCAGCTGTTTTTTTTAAAGAGCTCTGTTTGATAACATTTGTATTCTCTGTCCTCTCTTTGTCTCCATTGTAGGGTTGCCCATTACTGTCCCTCCTCCTGGTTTTCCTCCTCCACCTAGTGGGCCCCCTCCTGCTATCATCCCCACTATGGACAGGTAACACATGTTTAAACACACTTGCACACACACTAAGGCAGTGAGTGCAAAGCAGTGACTTGTGGTTTCACAGACTGTGTGGGCGAATCTGCTATCTTTGGTCAAGTTGGGGCAAAAGGGCGGGTTCAGGGGCCTCAGGTGTCACATCACTGATGTTGTCGCTCTGAAAACAGCTGAGCCAATCACAGTGAAGCATGGCAGCACTGGCTTCCTCAGGAAATCATGTTGTTGTCTGGGAGGTGCAGAGAGACACCACAAATCTGAAGCCAGAGACGGATGGTGTGCTTTTTTATAAACAGTTATTCAGTACAATGATGATAGAACCAAATCATAAATAATAGTTTAATGAAGCTGTTAATACAATCCCATCATTCTGACAGTCTTTCAGTAATAATTCTGCTATATTTCACGCTGCAAACAGGAACACCATATCTTCAAATGTTACACAATGACACATGAGCAGCTGATTAAAAAAATGAATAAATGAAGTTATATACTTGAATTATAGCAGACCAGTCTGAGGGATGTGTGAGGTGTCGCTTTCTGGCAGCCTGCTGTCACTTGCATGTGATTTAATGAGGACAAACCGAGTGGACAGCGGCACATCTTGAATCTGGGTCTGCAGATTGTCAAGAAAGATCTGTCCTGCTGTCTTCAGATGGCAAGATTGAGATTTAATGCACAGAAGAAGAAAATCTTAGTGCAGTAAAAAGCAGCAGTTACTGTAATAACTCCTGTGAATTTATTGATAAAGTCAGACTTGTTCCTGCTAGAAACTCAATACATTTTACTTTTACGATTCCAGTTTAAACATTTCTACTGGAGTGTTTAATTGAAATAGCTGAACTACATTTCAGCCATTATTCTCCTTTTACAAATAAAAGGTCTTCCACCCAGGCTGCATGCATCTTAAAGGTTTTTCTTCATTTCTACAGAATTGTAGAAAGCGTCTTTTATGAAAAATCATTTGAATCTGACTCCCTGAGAAACCAAAGGGAGACATTTATATTCTATTTACTGTATGTTTCATGTTGCCGCCCCCTCGTTTTTTATCCATTCATCTGCACACTGTTGGTTTCCTATCTAAATATGTATGGAGAACTTGTTTCCATTCCAGTATTTACATTTGTCCACACATGCATGCACACACTGTAACATGTTGCCTTTCTTTTGTTTCCACAGTGGTCACCCTGGAGGTTATGATGGACGCTCTCTCCCTCCTTACCCGTTCCCTCAAGGTAGGAAGCTGTACAACGTAATCAGATTTTAAAACCTTAACAACACAACAAATGTCATTACTTGTTTTCAGTCCATTGATAAGAGATCTGTTGTGATACATGTGAAAAATAATGACTGGAAAAGTATGTAAAAGAAGACAAACAAGGATATTTTTACAGATGAAAGCTAATGAGAATTCCTTGTTGTTCACATAGCTGGTGTTAGTGTTGTCTAATTCGGCTTGGCTCTTCTTTACATTTTCCAGGTGCTTACCCCCCACCCATGGCTGGAGGCGTGCCTCCTCCATGGCCCACCATGATAGACAACTCCAAATCCTGGGACTACTATCCCCGTCGAGATGACAAGAGAGAAAAAGAGAGGGAACGGCCCCGAGAGAGGACACATGAGCGGGAGAGAGAGAGGGAACACAGCCCTTCAGCTATGAGCTACACCAGGTGAGAGGGACAAACACACACACACACACACATTCATACAAGCGCACATTAACTTCACATGTCGGAAGGTTAGGCACTCAGATTGATAAAATATTTGTTAATTTACTTCAACATTTAAAAGCTGCATTTCTGGCCAGAGAATGTGCATTATTTGGTGTGCATGCAAACATTACATTAATTAAAACTGGTTGTTCCTTCAACTTCCATAGTGACGAGGAGCGATATCGTTACCGTGAGTACCAGGAGCGGGCTTATGGAGAGAGACATCGGGAGCGAGCAAGCCGAGAGAAGGAGGAAAGACACAGAGAGAGGCGGCATCGAGAGAAAGAGGAGGGACGCCACAAGTCCTCTCGCAGGTAAATATAAGAACGAGGAAATCTTCTCTTTGAGATTCAGTATGTGATCGAAGCAGCTGAACAAAAATAAGTTTGAGACTGATCTTTACTTTTCTTATACTTGTAAATAAAAAGAAATGTTTCATCTTTAACATGAAACACAAACTGGTGAAGATGCAGACATGTTAGCTTTAGCCTCAGTCATTTAGTGTGATGTGTATGTAGCCATACATTTCACATATAAAAACTTTCTTTAATCTTAAAGCAGATTGAAACATTTAAAAAGTCAGCTAGAGACAGGAGCCAATGTTATCTTAGCTACAGTTCATATAAAATCTGACAGGTGCAAGAGCAGCTTCTCATGCCTTGTTGGCAACTGGTGAAATGAGAAGTCGCTTTTGTCTATCTCGGACATTTAGGACCCATTGCTTAAAAAGTAACTAAAAATGTCATTATTGTAAACTGTGTGTTACGGGCTCCATGCTGCACCATCCTTTTGGCTCCATTTAACTTCCCATTGTCTTTCCTTGACTCATTGATCGTCTTGTCTCTCTTTGCCCCTCCGCAACCTCCTCACCTTATTGCCTTCTTTCCCTGCCCTTTACTCCCCCTCTGATCTCTCTCCTCTACCTCTCAATCTCCCCTGCCCTTTTCGCACCTCTGTCCTTCTCCTTCGATTAGCAGCAGTAGCAGGAGGAGGCATGACAGCGAGGAGGGCGACAGCCACCGGAGGCACAAACACAAGAAGAGCAAGAGGAGCAAGGAGGGCAAAGAGGCCAGTGAGGATATCGGAGCAGACCAAGAGAACCAGGAGGGCATGGAGTAGTGATCACCGCTTCCTGCTTGTCCTCTTTCCTTCTGTCCGTCGCCAACCACCAAGATAAGAAAGAAGCAAAAGGGAGAAGATGAGACCAAGAAAACCAGGAAGTCACAGTGATCGATGCGTCCTGTCACTTCACTCTCCATCAATCTCAATTCTCCTTCATCCTGCTGTCGTTCATCTTCACCATCACTTCAGATGGAGAAAGGATGGAGCAGAGGACGTGGTGAAGGAGGGGATGGCCGTCCTTTTTACTTCATCTGTCATTCCATCACTAGCTGACAGCAGACAGGGCGTCAATCTCACTTTGGCCTCCGCCTCCTCCCTCTCTCCTCGGCTCCCCAACCCTCCTCTCTGAGCACCACTGTAACGATTAGGTCATGCTCAGATTTTGTTGTGTGATCACGATGATCAGCAGATTTTGCTCCTTTTCTGTCTTTTGTTTGTTTGTTGTCCTTTTGTTCTTGTCCTGTATGAAGACATCTATAGAGAGCTCTCAGTTTAAGTTCAATTAAAAAAACACTTTTGATAAGATTTGCTTTTGTGACTTTCTTTGAAGAAATGGTCCAATAACTCTTTATATATTCCAGGGTATTTCAAATGACTCTGAGTTCCAGTGAGTTACTGAATCCTGAAACTCCAAGCAGAGTTTTTCTTTTTTGCTGGAGGAACATTTTTATGGTATTTCATGCTATTTGCACGCACATAAGATTACATATAATCAGATACTTCGAAGAAAACGTGTCAGGAGGCCAATATAACTCCATTATTCCATACAGATTCCATATGTTTTTCAAACTGGTCAAAGTCTCTCCTGCCTCTTCCCTCTGTTCTGTTTGCTTTGGTTTTATGAGCTCATAGAAAAGTGAATATATGCTGGTGACGATGACTGTTGATTAAAAAGTCTGTCACCTGAAGACAAAATAAAAGCTTCATGTGGAATCCAAACTGGGACGCTCATAGAAAAAGGAGCGCTTGATAAAGAAACCGGTTTAGAGCCATCTAGAGGATGAAGTGTGTGAAGGACACTTCTCCTCTGAGCTGTGACAGCTCCAGCATGTCTGCATTGTCCTCTCTTCTACAAGGACCAACAACTTGGCAAAATTGGCATCGCCACAGATCAAGTCAGTGATGAAACAAGTTTAAGATGTTAATCCTGCAACACTGAATTATGTAGAAACTACTGCTGCCTGACCACAGGAAATCATTTTTTACAGCTGTTAAAAGCAAATACATACAAATGAGAAAACATGTTCTCCCTCGTATATACAAAAGTAATTGAAAAAATATAATAAAAATAGAGCATTCGTTATGCTATTTACATCTAAATGGGTGATTATTGATCTTTAAGAAAATGTGCAAATCATGTTTGAATATATACAGTTTTTGCTGTGCGCCTTCAAGGGGCAGAGTATAAGGGGATTTGCATGTTTTCTCAATATTTGGCTTTTCACTTGCGACCCATTTAGATTTTGAAATTTCGATTTTGTTTTAGACACCATTTAACCTCAAGTAAGAGGTATGTATATTATAATGTAAATTATTAAAATGGAAAGTAACTTGCACTTTGAGAAATTTCTTAAGCGGTAAGCTTCTTTACTTTTACTTTAGTAATTATTTTTATCGGAGTAATTATACTTTTATTTGAGTACACGTTTTCAGTACCCACGTCTGATTGTTATCAACACCAATACAATGGTACTTTTTTCTTATTTCAGTCATAGTTATTTTTGGTTGGTTTAATTGCTTAAATTCCCAATTGTATGTTAAGAGATTGTGTTGCCAAGTAAGCACAGATCATTTAACACCAATTTTGGAGGAAAGCCAGGTGAAGTTTCGTAGTCGATATAAAATTTCCGGAGCTTAGACAGCAAAAACGCTTTGCAGCAGAATGCTGAACAACTGAAGCAGATAGGCACTTGTTTTAGAAAGAAAACAACAACAAAAAACAAAATCACATAAAATAGCTCAATATATCTGTTCTGATGTAATCCAAGTATCTGGAAACCAGAGATCCCAAATGGATTTGAAAAGATATTACTTAAACCCTTTTATGAGCCAAAATCTTCACTTAAGCTGCTCAGCTAAAAATGTACCTTGTACCTCATTTGATTTTGGCTTCACAAGCTCTACTGCATGTCAAGGTTGTAAATAACGTCTTTTACAAATCAGACAAGTACCCATCTACTTCAGTTGTTTAGGAGAATGCTGCAACGCTGTTTGCTTTGAAGCCCCAGAAACGTTTTGTGGACTGTTTTGAAAACTTTCCATCAACATGGGGCTGAACAGATAATGAGTGAATCTTTCTTATTTCTTCATCCAATAAATCTTTTACTTTATCCACCGCTCCACTTGATTGCAACACATATGTAAACAACAAAGGGCTCTTCGTAGGCTGACGCCCCTGAACTTCAGTGCACCAGTCGTAAGTTGAACAAGACACAGTCAGCTTCAAGCTAAAAAGGACACAGAGATTCAGGTTCTTTGTGTAAGAAGCAAGCCATGATTGGGTTTGTCCATGTTGCAGTGGCTGTGCTCAGTCTTCTGTCCGTCGGACAGTCAGCTCCTGTAAACAACTGTGAGAGTCTAACTAAACTTATTGAAATCCAAAGAGACCAGGTAAGAAACTTTCATATCACTTGTCAAAGAACAACACCCCGTCTGGGATCTTTCGTTCAAAGATGTTATGCAACTGAGGAACATACCATCTGTTTCAGCTGCTGGGCAAGTGGATGATCGTGGCAGAAAGCTCAAACATCCCATCATCCAATAAGCTGATGAAGATCTTCATGGAGAGTGCCTGGGTGAAAATCACTGCATCTAATGAGAGCGGTGTTGTAGATGTTTTCCAGTCTCAGAAAATGTAATTTCAAGTCTGCATTTAATGATTGTGTCGAGATTTTGAGCTTGCGTTTAATGATTCCAAGCGAATGTCTTGCTCAGAGTGTTCAGTGATATTTTTTCCAGGCTTGAAACATGTTCGTGTTGAATGTGTCATTTCTCCTGATGAAAGGTTTGGCACCTGCTTCACAATCTCAGCTACTATGAAATTGGAAAATGGCACTCTCTCTATGGGTGAGTGGTATCGATGAAACATCCTGCACAAACAGATTTTGATTTTGAGTCCAGCATTGCACTAGCACTTTGTGTTTGTGTTGATGTGTGTTTGTCTATGCATGTGTCCACAGAGAAACCTACCAAGGCTTCTGAGGTCTTACTGAAAACTAGCTGCCCCGACTGCCTCGTTATCTCCTCGAACTTCACCATTGGAAGAAACACGTTTGGTGGTCTCCAGCTCCTGAGTAAGACTTAAGACTCACAGTCTGATAAAGTGAATGTAAAATAAAGGTACTTGCTTTTAACATTCAAAAGAATGGATAAGATGTGCTCCGGGAAATACAATAATGTCAATCTGCAATCTTGACCCAATACAACAAATTGAGTAACTAAGTACATTTACTCAAATACTGTTCTTGAGTATGACTTTTTAGGTTCATAACTAGAGTACTTCTCTTTCATGCTACTTTGTATTTACAGTATTCAAGGACTTTTCACACTGGACTTTAAGCCCCTGGCACACTAATCAAACATTTTCCAACAAACATTTTTTTGTTTGATGTGCCAAGTCCACCCGCCCTTGTTTGGAATCGTTCGTTTCTGCAGAGTTGACATGACCCATCTGTGTTTGTCCATCCTTGATGAGGTCTGGTCAAATAGTACCCAAAGAAACATAGCTCCGAATGCCATGTTTTAGCCATAAAATCATTCATATTGCCTTCATACGACCAGATCAAGATGAGATCTCTCCTGGAGAGATGCAGGCCCTGTAAATAGCAGTCTGGTGATGATGACCCAAGACGAGATTGAGCAAGGTCACAAGATCACACAAGAATACATCTTGTCAGATTCAAGTTATGCGCTTGTGTCCGAACAACAGTGGTTCAGACCACTCAGGGTCCAATCAGGAACTACTGGCAGCTACAGCTGTGGTTGAGTCGGGTGTGAAACCCGTGGAGGTGACGAGGGGCTGGAAGAGACTGTACACTTGGACACAACATCGGTGGCTCCTATAGAGATTAGCATAGATGCTGCTATAACATCAGTCATATCAGAACTGAAGAGAACCTGTATTTCTTCACTGTTGATCAGAAGTCAGCACATGCATGTGAATAATGAAGGTTAGGTTCGCCCAGGGCTTCATGCAAGCTAGGACCACCACTGCAAATGACAGAGTCTATTTTGGGCCAAGTTGATCTTTTCAGACGTCTTTCATTTAAAGCTAGGGTCTGTAATGTGGTTCAGAAACACATTTTGTTATACTGGGTGAAATGGTCCTTCTATCCTGAGAGTAGTCAATACATTATGTATTCAGAAAAAGGAACAAAAATAATCAGACCTCTGTGGCAGCTGCAGGACTGAGAAAAAGCTGACCAATCCGTGCTGTCTGGTCCGAATAGAAAGAAAATCGGCTGCCTTCATGTG
>OMLP01046351.1:28369-49576 GCA_900302685.1 Spondyliosoma cantharus
AATCCGTGCTATTCGGCCCGAATAGAAAGAAAATCGGATGCCTTCATGTCTCGTTCTGCCTACGCCCCCCTCTGTCCCTCCCTCCTCCACGCGTGCACAGGTCACGTTTCACTGATGCCGGAATTATTCAGCACACTCCTCTGCAGAAATACGGAATTGCAGAAGAAGACATTCATTTGACCCCAAAGAAGAGGAAGACGTTCATTTGGTTACAATGGCAGAGAAAATGCAGCCAGCGTTACTTGTGTTGTAAGAGTGGCGTAGCCCTTTCAGGAATAGGGCAGTGCGTGAGGTGTGCGTAAGGTGTGAGTGGGTGAGGGAGCGTGCGTATGCGCAGACAGTGAATGAATGAGAAGGTGGAGGGGCACACTGAGCAGCGGTAGTAGCGGGTAAAGTGTACAGTATATGCTGCAGCTGTCTTTGAATAAACGGGACGGCTTCCCGAAAGACCGCAAAGCTCCCTGGCATTATTTTACCGACCAACGAACACGTGAAAGGGGGTTCACCCCGCGGGTAATCGTAACTTCGGCCCAGGAGAGGATCATCTCCCCAGTGCTTCCCAACCACGGTCCAGGAGCCGAACAGGAATGGTGTAACACTTGTAACAGCTCACCCCGCTAAAAAGGCAAGGAAAAGAAAGGCTGAGGCAGAAAAGGCTGCGACGAGAAAGGCTCTGGATAAAGAAAGAAGTCCCACTGCCAGATGCGCGTTCATGTGGCTTTGGACGGAGCACTGACGGGATGGGGTGGTGGAACTTAGAGGAGGTGCCAGTTTCAAATCTTGCTAGCTCTCTTGCTAGCTTTCCAGGATCGTAGACCCGAGCTTTAATGCTCGCGTGCTAACATGCTAATCTAAGAAAGTAAGGATATTTAGACTACACATGCCAAATATCAGCGTCTTAGCATTGTGATCATGAGCATTTTAGCATAATAACTTAAGCATTTAGCTTAAAGCACTAGAGCTGCTATCAAGAATGTAAACATCCTGTAGTTTTATAACTACATGTTTCACCTTGTGCCTAAAAGTATTGGACCCACACCTGGAAGTAGTATCGAAATGTCTACAAGAAAATTGCAACGATTGTTTGAGTGTTTGAGACTGTCAGCTTTGAGAGCAAAATGCTCTCATGGAACTGTGCCACACAGAAGTCCTCCCTCAAGTGCAAACAATGCAGCATTAAAGGGTATTTTATGTTGCTGTACAGACAGAGGTGGAATAAATACTCAGATCTTTCATTTTTAAGTAAAAAGTAGCAATAGCACAGTGTTGAGTGAATGTACTTAGTTACTTTTGCCCTCTGCATACAGATGGGTGACAAAGCACTGTGAGTCCAAATCAAAAGAGCAGCATCAGTTCTCCATGGCATCGATTTTTCTCCACAAGTCTCTGGAACTCTCCTTGTGGGGAAAGATGCGTCCTTGCTCAGTGTTTTGATGCCGGTCGAAGACGTGACGTCGTTTGCAAACCCATTTAACAATTCAGTGATCCTTTGTGCTCTGTAGATAAAGCTTACGTAACAGCTTATGTATAAGTTATGATCCTCCACTCACTTATTCAGGGGTTTTTCCCTTTAAATTGTCATGCGTCTCTTACCAAGACCATGATTTTATTTGATTGGAAAACAGCTTCAAATGATTCCTTCCTCTGTGTGATTCTCAGTTTGATCTGACTAGGGAGAGGAAAGGCAAAAAACTCTCAGACGAGCTCTCCTGCATCATGGGAACGCTGCCAGGATGAACCCACTGACTTATCTCTCAGACTCTCTCTCTCTCTCTCTCTCTCTCTCTGTCTCTGTCTCTCTCTCTCCACCGCCAGGATAAGATTTCACAGCACCTTTGCACTTTGCTGAAACCACTGCTTTTCCAAATGGGAAAAAAAGAACAGGAGCAATAGATTATGGATGACAATGTAATTTGAAGACAACAAAAACAAAGGGAGACAGAGACAGGAGGAGATTAGGAGAGAAAATTAAACAGACACAGGCCTACGTAAAAACATGGTTTCTTTATTGGTTGTGCCAGGGTGGTGAAGCCCTTTAAAACATTTAGGGCTCGACCACAATTTAAAAGGGCTGTGTGATGCAGGGCTGCATGAAGAGCAGAGCCCGGCTGTCTGCTTTGATTGACGGACCATCCCTCTGTCTGTCATTTACACAAACAGGGTATTGAATGTGTCTCGTCTCCAAAAGAACCATTAAACATTTCCCCAGTTGGAATGCACTACAAGGATGGACAAACGGTTTGGGGGAAAGGTGGAAGGAGAAAAAGGGGGGGAAAGAGTCTGTTGTTCTGCCTCCTCGCGGAGCCTCCAGAGGCAGGCTTACTTCTTGGCTTTGCCCTGGGCAGCCACAGCCTCCATGGCCTTCTTCACGGTCTCCTCGTCACCGAGGAAAGACATGGGCTTCACGGGCTTCAGGTTCGCATCCAGCTCGTACACAATTGGGATTCCTGTGGGCAGGTTCAGCTCCATGATGGCTGCGTCGGACATACCTGGAAAAAAGACAGATGGATCAGCAGACGGAACAGAGGGAATGTAATGGATACAGTAAAAGGCTGTCTGGGGCTCAGCTAGGCAGACAGGAAGGACAGAAGTCTTCCATAATAAAAGAAGTCAGCAGGGCAAATGTATTTATATCTTGATTGTATTATTTATCTTTTACTGCAATCTCTGATTTATAATCTACTCCCGCAACACCTACCAGTCCTTTCTGACATTTACCGTTGCCCTTTAGGCTCTCTGGCTCTTCCTTATCCAAGTACAACCTTTCTACATAAAGGTCGTGACTGTAACGGGAACCAAGCTCCTGACCCTCTCCCCTGTCCCTGAGCTTTAGCATGAGAGTCCCTGTGTGCTATTTCTGTCCACTGTAATCCACAACAGTGTGTGTGTGTGTGTGTGTGTGTGTGTGTGTGTGTGTGAGGCAAGTGTCTGTGATTATTTTAGTCCTTGGCCTCGTATGCAAATGCACCGAAAGACATTTTCAAGATGAAATGTTCCGCTCATTTGCCGTTTTGTGGCGTTGGATTGTATAATGTCAGTCTTCACCTCTGCTTTACCTGTTCAGTTTTTAAAACACCACCAATTCTACACATTAAAGTGTGTTTACAGGTGGTGGGGATAATATGACATATGTGAAAAAAGTAGTATAATTTTTAATCTGATAAATGTGTGCACTGTGGGTGATGTAGGCACCAGGTTTTGAACATTGCAGCTCTACAACACTGTTTTCAAAAGCTGGTGCCTACATTGCCCACAATTCAACCGCTGGGTGACACCACTGGAGGCAATTTATCTTGCTTCCTACGGAGCCACAAATACCTTTGTGCTACTTTTGTTTCACATATGCAGAAGTTCTCCCAAGTCCTTTCAACACACTTTAATGTGTAAAAATGGTGGAGTTACCCATTAAGTTTTCTCTACCTCCACTCTGTTATGCTCACCCTCCAAGTGCTTGACGATGCCACGGAGGCTGTTGCCGTGGGCAGCGATGATCACGTTCTTTCCCGCCTTGATTTCAGGCGCGATGACGTCATTCCAGAAAGGCAGGGCGCGGGCGATGGTGTCCTTCAGTGACTCACATGTGGGGAGCTCACCAGGCTTCAGGTTCTTGTAGCGCCGAGACTGGAAGGCAGCGAGGAACAGTAGTTGTAAGTTTACTCCCACAGCGGTAAACACAGAAGTTACATAACACAGAGAAGAGACAGAGTCTCTAAATGTATTCACGCTAGTTGTCTCACCTCGCTGATGATTTTGTGGTAAGCGTGGTCCTTGTCCATGGGTGGAGGTGGGATGTCGAAGGATCGGCGCCAGATCTTCACCTGCTCCTCACCGTGCTTCTCTGCCGTCTCGGCCTTGTTGAGACCGGTGAGGCCTCCGTAGTGGCGCTCGTTCAGACGCCAGGTGCGGACCACAGGCAGCCACATCTGGTCTGTGCCCTCCATGATGGTCCACAGGGTCTTGACGGCACGCTTCAGCACAGAGGTGTAGCAGATGTCGAACTTGATCCCGGCCTCCTTGATGGCCAGGGCTCCGCGCTTGGCCTCCTCCCTGCCCTTCTCACTGAGGTCGGCGTCGAACCAGCCGCAGAAGCGGTTCTCCTGGTTCCAGGCGCTCTCGCCGTGGCGCACGATCACCAAACGATGGGCAGCAGCCATACTTACAGAGTGTCTCCTGAGTGAAGCTCGAACACAGAACCCTCAGCCCTTCTAAGTTGCGCACACACTGGCCGACCAACAGTGAGGCCAAGCCAGCATACCACACTCTTTATATAGCAGTCCGGGCAGGGACAGCACATAGCAGACAGGCCTCCTGAACTCTCCACCTGTGAGAGGCACTCATGCTCTGATGGGCACACAAGTCTGGCCAATGGAGCCAGACCTCCTCCAGGCCGGTTGGACATGTGGTGGCTGGGAAGGCCAGAGGTCAGCTATTAAGCCAAAATAGCAACATGACTTTTAAAGTGAGATCTGTGGAACAAAAGTGTAAAGATCAGAGTTGGCTGCAGAGAGGTGCAGAGACAGTCTGATCAGCGAGGGAGAAGCTGCAGCTCATTACACCCTGAACACTTCACATGTTTAGTAAATACATGGGCTTTTGCTGTGTGTGTAACAATGACAGTGAGGCTCAAACAAGTCCAGTCAGTTTTTTAACAGGAAGATCGACCGGCAATGTGTTTCCAAAACACAGCTGAGCTAACAGCTGCATGCAGTGTGCATTCATGTGGTTTCTCTCACTGTGCACAGAGCACATGATGCAGCTATCTGACTACCACAGCTGCAGCTAGCACTCTTTCTACTGAGAATGATAATGACTGTTAATAAGAAAAAAAACAAAAAAAAACAGGGTTAAGGCATAAAAGGAGTGTGTATTATAGTTTGTAAGTTTAAGTTGAAGATATTAAACAGCTCTCTGATGGATGATGTTCTGAAAAATCCCCATATCTTAGCAGATAATGTGAAAGCCTCAATGTTAAATCTAAAAACAGGCAGAGGGATTGGAAATGTAAGTGTAATTTCTGTCCATCACCTCTAGGAGCTGCTCTCGTACCATTTAAGGGTTTTTACATGAACCATGCAACATGTGACACTGTGCTAAGTATGTAATTTCAGTAAGAAACCGCTGTACAAATATACTGTGTTGTTAGTATATGAATGTACGAGCACTAGGCTGATTCCAAACTGCTGCCCTCAGTATCACCATTATTAGAGTTATTGTGGAGCCTTGAGTTGAGAAATGCCTCCCGTTCCACCCCACTGGAAATGTTAGAGACAACAAGCCACATCTCCTGCAGTATCCTTCATGATGATACTGTTGGGAAGCAGAGATGCGCTCCAGCTTGCAGAATAGAGACAAAAAGTGCTGATGAAGCTTGAAAACAAAGCCACAGGGCCAACGCTGCGCTGTCAGAACAAGCTCTCCTGCCACTCCCAATCGAATTATGGATCCATATGTAGGGGGACAAAAAAGGAGAAATACAACAGTCCAAAAATATGATATTAATGTAATTCCGGGCGGAAGGCCAACAGGGAGGAAACTAACAGGGATGATGCTGCAGGAAAAAAAACACCGGATGGATCTCTGCGGTGAACTTTATGGTGACATTGATCAAAAATAAAAGTGAAACACAGGCTCCAGTGTTGAAATAATGGAGAATTAATGCCTACTTCTTTGTGCTTTAGCCAAGTGTTTTTGTTTTTTGGCACATTTAACTGTTCTGTTCAGTCTCGCTGCTCTCATCAATCCCCCTGGCAACCATTTTCCAGCAAAAAAACGAGCTGATATGCCAGCTGTGCGCTACGTGCCATGCACCAAACAGCTGGCGGGTAAAGACGCAGGCTGGCTGTTGGCTGTTTTCTTCAGCAGGTGGTGGAGATCAGAAAGCAGGTTTAACAAACTCTGAGCTTAAATCCAAACTCTGAGTTGGCTAAGCCTGAGATAACAAGTATGTTGAGTATGTTACCGCAGCAAGTTTGTATTGGAAGCTGTTTAGGCCAAAACTACTTCACTTGCAAATACATACATACTCCACTTGCACATAGATATATACTGGTACGGAGCACTTGCACATTCATCAGTAGTGTATATGCATGTGAGAATGCATATATGTGCAAGTTAAGTATGTATGTATGAATGTAAAAGTGAGTATGTATATACATAAGACTGGGTATGTGTTTAAATAAAAGTGAGCCAGAATTGTCTGAATCTGAATCTCTATTTCTGATGAGTTTCCCTCATCTCAGGCTTAACAATCTCTGAGTTTTTCACTAATCCCGCTTTCTGAAATACGGCCCAGAGGAGAAGGAGAGTGAACATTGGACTCAATCAGGTGTCTGGAAATAAGTTACACTAGGAGCTCTGTTAAGTCAGAGTTTGGGCATCATGTTGAACTGAGTTCTGGTCAGCTGGTGTGTGTTTTTGGCCCCTTTAAAGATCAGTGTACCCGTAAATGGTACAATTTAGCTTGATGGGCTTAGATGTAATTGTGTTCTTTGTGTAAAGGTATGAAGCAGGCAGCGTGCATTATTGTGGTGTCATGTATCTGTCAACTTGTTTGGATCTTTCTTCTGCCCTCTAGTGACCAAAAGGGAAACTCATGTGCCTCCAAAGTTTTTATAAATACTCACAAAGCGGGCTGTTTTTACCTCCACCACAATTGCCACCACATTCCAAATTTTAGATTAAAATTGCAAATGACAACATATTAGGGCGAGAACCTAGAAATCAGCTCTGTAAGAGTTATCGGTCTACTTTCATCTCCTTCATTTCCCCCACCGGTCCTGTAAGCATCTTGTCTGCCTTAAAAAACAGCCCCGGTGCAGAGTGTCAGGCTGCTGTTCAGGGTGGGAAAGAGAAGTGTACACAGGGGAGTTTGTGTGATCGCAACTGTTACGATGACTCAGCCTGCAGCAGAGTCCATGCAGCTCCCACTGAAGTCCCCCACCTCTGCCTGCCTGCCTGCCTGCCTGGCTTCAGTTTGGGCTACAGCACTGTCTGTGAGCACCGGGTTCCTCTGCTGCATAGGCAAATTACTAGAGCGTTAAAAGAACCGAAGGATCATGCACATATACATATTGCTGCAAAGCACCGCAATGTATGTTTATGCATGGAGCTGAAAAGCAAGATGAATTTCCCAGTGTAAAAAATGATTCATTGAGACACAGCATACCTGCACACACACACAAAGCCAGTCACACAAGTAAAGAAAATGCATGTCAGCAGCTGGGCGTAATTGACCTGCCAGGGTGTCTGTGCTGCAGATGAGAGGGACTGTTTGTCTTTTTTAGAACTGAAAGAACAACCGGACGAAAGGAGGAAAAAGCCTTCTCCGTCGCTGATTCTTTCAAAAGTGAAGAATATCTCGGCCTCTTTGAAAAGAACGTAGAATATGAACAGATGATGAGCGACGCTTGCTTTCTCCAGTGTCGTATCATAACGGAAACATGCCTTATCTATGAAATAATGTAAGTTTCGTGTGACACTGGCGCAGGCAGTGCAATGTTCTCATTAATTCATGCAAAGAAGAAGACTGAACAGCCATTTTTGTTTCTCTGTTTCTACCTGTCTCTGTGAACTCAGATCATTGATGCCTTTAGTTTTCTCTATAACTTCCTACTGCATAGTCAGAACAAGACATAAATGAAAGAACAGGCACATAATTACACTACTAATTAACCATCTCAAAAAAAAAGATCAGAACTTATTAATGAACCAAGAAATCCCACTTCACACACGTTTTCCTGCTCCGTGTTGTGACCTCTTACCTTCTGTTTGGGTGGGATTTTCACCACTGCAGGTCTTCTAAGGTCGTGGCTGCAGTTCTGCTCTCCGCCAGAGGGAGAGATGCTGTGTCACGATTGTTAAATCAGGACAACCCCCACCCTCTGTATCCCGCAGTCATGATAGCACGACAAGTATATTTGAGACATGTTTTTTGTCTTTTAATACACAGAACTCCTGATTAAATACAGTACACCAGTTATCTGCAGGACTGCTCTGGTCAAAGTCCAACATTTGAACTGTCAATGTCAAAGTCAGGACAAGAGAAACAGAACATGGATCCTATTAAGATGTAATTTTGCCACCTCTTTTCCTCTCTCCATGTTTAACCCTCCCACTCAGGCTCCCGCGGCCCCTCTCCCTCTCTTCTCTTCCCGATGCAGTGTAAGCCTATCGAGCCTGCATTGTCAGAGTTTGGGGAAAGCGCTTGCGTCAGAGCTCACTGTCCCGCTATAAAAGCACAGGCTGCTGCAGCAGCAAGCAGTCGAGGCTTAAACCTGAGCCCTGCATACACCTCCACACACACACGCACGCACACACACACACACACACACACACACACACACAGAGGAGAGGGAGAGCAGCCTGTGCTCCCAACAACAACTCAGCCATGAGTAGCCTCGGATATGACCCCTACTATTCCACCTCGTCGTACAGGCGCTGGTATGTCGAGGCTCCCCCTCGGGTGGTGACCAGAGGGAGGACCCACTCCGTCTACTCATCCCACGCCTCCCCGCTGTCTTCTTCCCGTCTGCAGTACTCCTCTCCCGGCCGGGTGCTGCTCTCCTCCTCCTCACAAGCCTCTTCCCTGGAGCTGGAGCTCAACCAGGCAGCCCAGATCAGCTCTGACTTCCGAACCATCCGCACCCAGGAGCGCAGCCAGCTGCAGGACCTCAACGACCGCTTTGCCGGCTTCATCGAGAGAGTGCGTGAGTTGGAGCAGCAGAATCGTGCTCTGGAGGCAGAGCTGCTGCTGCTGAGGCAGAGGCACAATGAGCCGTCCCGCCTGAGAGCACTGTACGAGCAGGAGGCTCGGGCCCTGAGAGCGGCTGTGGATGAGGCCAGGGCAGAGCAGCAGGCTGTCATGGGACAGAGGGAGCGTCTGGAACAAACCCTGAGTGCTCTCCAGGGTCGATATGAAGAGGAAGTGCTGGGCCGTGAGGAGGCTGAGGCCAGACTGATGGAGGCCCGGCGTGAGGCCGACCAGGCTGCCTTAGCCAAGGCTGAGCTGGAGAAGAGCATCGAAACTCTGCTGGAGGAGCTGGCCTTCCTCAAGAGGATTCACGAGGGCGAGGTGGCCGAGCTGCAGGCCCAGGTCCAACTGGGCGTCCAAGTGGCCGTGGAGTCTGAGGCCGCAACTCCTGACCTCTCCGGTGCCCTCAGGGACATCCGGTCCCAGTACGAAAGGCTGGCAGCAAGAAACATGCAGGCAGCAGAGGAGTGGTTCAGAGGGAAGGTGGGCTCCATGACTGAGTCGGTGGCCCAGCACAGCGACGCCGTGAGGAGCTCCAAGGACGAGGCGGGAGAGTACCGACGCCAGCTCCAGACCCGCCTGCTGGAGATCGATGCGTGCAGAGGCCTCAACGAGTCCCTGGAGAAGCAACTGCACGAGATGGAGGAGAAGCAGAGTGCTGAGATTGCTTCTATGCAGGTCAGTGGCGACTGCAGGTGCATGAATTCTGTTACAATGTGTTATTAATTATTCAGATCTTTTGATTTTTGGGGTAATTAATCTTCAAAACTCTGACTAGGGGCATTTTGATTTCCTTATCTCCAATCTAGGACACTATCGGAGAGCTGGAGAGTGAGCTGAGGGGCACCAAACAGGAAATGGCGCGCTACCTGAAGGAGTACCAGGACCTTCTGAATGTCAAGATGGCGCTGGACATCGAGATTGCTGCGTACAGGTGAGAAGCGATGAGGAATCACACTGGATTTCCAGAGATCAAACTTCTTACTGGAGTTGATTTTAGCACTTTGAAGTGGTTCATTAATACCGAGTCAGGAGAAGACACAAGTTTAGATTTTGAGGTTGTCCAAGAGGTCATTTAAGGTAAAAATATTTGCTAACATCTAAGAGTCTCAATCGGATAAATGAGCTGAGACTTTTCTCTAACCTGTACAGGAAGCTGCTGGAGGGGGAGGAGTCTCGCTTCAGTGTGGGAGGGGCCGGGGGCATGTCCTCCCTGTACAGCCACAGCCTGTCAGCGCCCTCCTACGTCCGGCCCGTCTTCTCCAGCCTGAGCTCCGGCACCACCTACCTGATGACGTCGCGCCTGTTCAGCTCCAGCACCACCGAGGGGATCATCTCCGCCAGCCAGGCCCATCAAGCAGAGGCCAGCCCACCCGCAGAGGAAGAGGAGGAGCAGGAGGAGGAGGAGGTGAAGGAGGCAGAGGAGGAGAAGGAAGAGGAGGGAGGAGAGGAGACAGAAGAGACGAAGGAGGAGGAGGAGGAAGAGGAGAAGGGGGAAGAAGAAGAAGGAGAGGAGGAGGGAGATAAGGAGAAAGAAGATGAAGAGGAGGCAAAAGAAGGAGACGAAGAGGCTAAAGGAGGAGAAGAGGGTTAGGAGTTTTTGATTATATTCTGTAATTGCTTAATGATTGAGGTCATTGTGATAAATATTGATACAATTCTCAATTATACAGGTGGCGATGAGGAGGAGCAAAAGGAAGAGGTGACAGAGGTCGCTGAGGAAGAGGGGGAGAAAGAGGAGAAGGGAGAGGAAGAGGAGGCCGAGGTTAAAGAAGAAGCACAAGAGGAGGTGAAAGCAGAAGAAGCTGAGGGCAAGGGCGAGGACGCAAAAGAGGAAGACAAAGAGGAAGAGAAGGAAGAAGAAAAGAAAACTGAAGAGAAGGAGGAGAAAGAAGACAAGGCTGACGCCAAGAAAGACGACAAAGCCGACGACAAGGAGGCCGCTCCGAAAACAGACGACAAGGCTGAGACCAAAAAGGAGAAAGAGGAGGCGAAAGCAGCCAAACCGGAAGCTGCCGAGGAGAAAAGCACAAATGGTAAAAAGTAAGCCTTTAGTCAAGACTGTCCATTAGCTCAATAACCAGTAGAGGCTCCTTCGCTATCCTCTCCAATCTGCTTGTTAACATGGTGCTCAATAAAACAGTCCGACAGCAATTTACAGCAACAAATCAAGGCTAACTGCTTTCCAATACCCAAAGTACATTAAGGTCCGTGTGCACACTTCCTCAGGAGTGTAATGTGTGTAGTTGCCGAATGCAAAATTGAGTGTGTGAGTTTTTGGTGGTGAAATAAACGCCTCTTAAAGCCATGTGTGTCGTTGACTCTGAGCATAAATTTGTCTTTACATGTCTGACAATTAAATGATTTACAGCATAAACCCCTGTTATGTTGCAAATGTGAACATTTGTCATTCTCTTATTGCACCTTTCTTTGTCAATCAGGTGATTAGAATATATTTTGGAACTCCCATAGTGCTTTGGTGGATGCAAATAGGAAGTATAATTGCAATTTATTCAGTGAGTTAGGCTGTTGGCTCCACTTTTTTGCCTGTGATTGACAAATTGGAAGTAAAAACATGCCGAATAAGCTATTAGCAGGTGCTCCTTGTAATGATGTGTTGACGAGTATCACCAGATCAGTTTGATGCTGAAGTAAATCTAAAATCATGAAGATCATCTGGCAAGTTCTGTAGCTACAAGGAGCATCTTTTTTTCTATTACTTCTAAATGGTTTTACAGATGTTTATTCACAGTGGACATGTATTTAAGAATCTGTGTCATGTCTCTGTTCAAATTTGACTGCGTTATGACTCCCAGAAGAGGTCCCAGAGAGCCATGCTTGACACAAACTGTGGAAACTGGCGCTGAGGGTTTCTAAGTAGGCTGCTTTAATCTCCTCCTTCAGCTGTGTGTCACAGCTGCTGCTGCTGCAGCCAAACTGCAGTGACCTCTCATTGTTTTTGCGCCTGTCTCTTTCAGCAAATGAAAACTTAATTGGTAAGAAATCAAACACACCTTTCCTCTGCTTAATAAAACCAGAGGTCTTGCAGCTACAGCATTGATTTGTCTGCCGTGACTTGTAGCTAATACTGGCTAATATAAGCATCTGCATTTACAACACCTTACCCATCAGCATGAAGAACTTGCAAAGCGTAGGGATAGGGCAAGGCTGGTAGTTAGGGCAGGATGTGTATTGGAATTGGGCGTTTAAGACACTGACAGAGCCTTAGAAATTTTGGGAAAATGATCTATTATGACCACAGTGGCTGCTGTTCAGCAAACATTACATAATCTTGTTAAAAGTGTGTCAGCTGATTTGATAGTAAACATGATATAAACTGCTTCCATCAAACATTAACAGTTTTCAAAAGAGTCTTAAGTCACATTTTCAGTGCAAGTTCGTTAATATTAGCTTACATTAGCCACTATAAGCTACTGGTCATACCGGATTTATTAAGGCTATAAAGCAGACCCAAAATCCCTGAGATTAGTGAATTGAGAAAGTACGTTTTATTGCTACTTTTCTTTTTATGAAAGAAGAACAGGGATTTTCTTTTTGTCAGGCGACTCAGCTCACAGTAACATAAAGATGGAGGAAAGGTGGAACAGAGGACGAAATGCTATTCTTCAGGCAGGAGGCCGAGCTCCCAAACCTTTTGACCATCCATCCATCATCTATGACGGAAACATAGGGCCAATTAACCTACCCACAAGTCTTTGGACTTGGCTCCCTTGTGGGAGAAAGCCGGGGTACCCACAGAGAGGCCACACAGACAAAAGGAGATCATGCAGACTCCTCATGGAAAGCCTCCAGCCGGAATTCGAGCCCAGGCCCTTCTTGCTGTGAGGCAGCAGTGCTAAACGCTGCACTACCAGGCCATTCCCATCAAACCCTGTTCAGGTGTTAATGTGTCTAACCTGAGACAGTGACACACACAGTATGCCATTAATTACTATATTTGCAAGGTAAATTATGCTGATTACTCTAATGTGAGGGTGTTCTGTTTTATTAACCATTTACATAACTGGCACCTGTTGAAACAGATTATACCTTCATACAAGATGACTCATAACTTTGTTGTTGCTATTACTTCAAATTATTTAATTTTTCACAGAGACCAGTAGCCATGTGTCACCTCCTCCTTTCACAGGTTCAACGTCAATATAATCCTCCCTGATGTGATAAGAAGCCGTGCACATTATCCTCTGATCCCCGGCGTCACACCGCAGCTGCTCTGTTATTTCACTCCCGTGGACAGACATTAACTGTGGACAGTCTGCAGCAGGCTCTCAGCATCCAGGCTGGAGCCCTGCTGGTGATTTTAAAAACAACTTTAGACGTAGATGCAGTGCTGTTTCTTTGCACACACCCTCCGTGTGATGAGATCTGCTATCACTTCTCTGGGTTTATGCTCCTGCTGCTGACAAAAACAAGAAAAAGCCACTTAAACCCTTTTTGGCAAACTAGTTCAGCAGCGCATCAGTCAGAAGTAAAGTTAGAGAAATGTCTCTCAGCGATACTTTAGTTGATAGGCATTGAAACTAAACTTTTCTCATCCTTACAGTCAAAGCTTATCTTTATTAATATCCACTAAAATGTCATGAAAATGATTAATGGCGGCACATTACAGGAAATTAAATAACTTTTTTTAAATAAGATCAGATAAGTCACATCTTCAGCTGATGACATGATAAGAACAATTGTGTTAAGTTTAAGAGCTGCTTTTCATGGTAAAGTTATTTTGGTCTGAATATTCATTATTAATTTCTTACAGCAGACATTAATGTCACAGATATCTTTAATCATTCTGTTAAATGAGATATGTAAATGATCTGGGTGAAGGACCACACACAACTGTTACATTTATCTGTTTATCTATTATGCCTTTAAATACTCAATAATAACTGTCTCAACAGTGTGATATTGGTAATGTTTTTGTGGTGAAGATAAGCTGAATGAGTATGATACTTGTGTTGTCTGTTTTTCACGTTTAAGAAATAATGAAATGCTTTCTAAACCATTTATAAAGCAATGTTTTACTGTAAGGTTGCAACTGATGTTTATTATAAAATGATTGCTAACTAGTGTGTAGTTCATCTGTGCATTATTTTGATACCAATATCAAGTTTCAACTGAATTTTATGAACCTTTACAATTGCTCAATACATGGTATTTGTGCATTTGATTGTTAACAGTGAACTAACTATTAACTATAGTTTAACTAACTTTGAATGTACTGTATATTATAAAGCGTGGCCTTTAAGCCTCAGTCAACCATGTTTTGAAGTGTTGTATGAACATTTCTTTCTAATTATGATCAAAGTATTAGTTTAATTACTTCGCCACATTAGATTACATAGTATAGAGGATAAAAGATGTAATATTTTAATTGCTCTAATGTAATGTTTAATACCTTTGCAATTGCAAAACATACAATAATACTTTCACACAAAATGACAAGACACAATCTCCTTTTTTTTAATTCATTATGGCATTTATTGAGCAAATGCTGCTGGGAAATCGTTCATGATGAGTAAAGTCATGGGATTGCAAACAGTAGCACCTCATTTATTTCTGTATTTAAATTCAAGTCCATCCTATGCATACAAGAATGCACAAATCTGCACATAAACAGTGTTTTTTTGTTGTTGTTTTTTTCAGTTGCACTCAGGTAAACATAACAGACACTGATAAAAAGCATGTTTAAGGCTAAGAGTTTCTTCACGTTTTCATTAAGCTTTAACTGCTTCAGTTACTGGATGTATATGGTCATGTGTTTATCATATCGCTGCCTGTCTCTTTCTTCGCTGCATGTTGTGTATTTGTCATTAATCGTTTTTCTTTTTGGCTCAGTAGGTATCTTCACGTGCTCACGAGTAAGGCTTCTTCAGTGTGGAGGACCGCTCTCCGCCCGCCTAGTCCCCCCTCCTTTTTACTTAAACTCAAAACTTCTAATAACAATCGCTCTCACTCTCCCACACGTATTAAATCTATACCTTCTACATATTTACTCTTTTTACAGTGTATTTCTACCATACATACGGATAAGAGAGAACATACTCCCCTCTCCTGAGCTAGCATGCAGAGACCCTCCCCCGCGCCCTCCCTCCCATGAGCTCACCTGTGAACTGCAGAAAAGAAAGAAAAAAGAGGATAAAACGTCTCAGTCGCTTGCTCCTGACCGCGTCTGCAGCGAAGCCCCATGAAAGCTGTCACTCAACATGCATCTTTTTGAAATTCGTAGCATTTAAGTTTTGGCTTCTCTCTATGATTTGTTTCGTATGTTTGAGAGTGGTTATTTTTATTACATCGCTCTAGCTGTATGAATTTTGTTATGTTAGTTCAGGGTTGATTGCTTGTCTTCGCGTCCTCTCCTCTGGATCAGGTGTGTGGAGTCAGTTGCCCTCGGTCACCTCCTTGATGGACTGGGTGGAGTGCTTCTCCGTCTTCTTGGTGGCAACCATCTTCTCGACCTCCTCCACCTCCTTCACCGTCTCGGTCACAGTGACTGACTTGGTGACATGCTTGGAGCCGTCCTCTCCAGTCGTGATCGTCTCCACGGTTTTGGTGATGACCACCTTCTGGCTGCCATCTTCCTTGACGGGGCTCTCGTCCACGCCGTTGGCAATCACGTCGGCTTCTTTCTCCTCATCCTTCTTCTCTTTCTCCTCAGGGCTGCTCTTGTCTAAGTCGCCGTTCATGGCAACATCCTTCTTTTCTGCCTTCTTGTCGTCTGCCGGCTCACTCTTCTTCTCTGATTTCTCCTCAGCAGCCTTAGGAGCCTCAGGCTTGGCAGTTTCTGTCTTTGGGGATTCAGCTTTTGGGGATTCAGCTTTGGGAGATCCAGCTTTGGGGGATTCAGCTTTGGGGGATTCAGCTTTTGGGGATTGAGGTTTCGGGGATTCTGACTTAGGGGACTCAGCTTTTGGGGAGCCAGGTTTGGGGGATCCAGCCCTTGGTGAGCCTTCTTTGGGGGACTCGGACTTGGGAGATGCTGGCTTGGGAGATTCAGATTTAGGGGACTGAGGTTTGGGTGATTCAGATTTAGGGGACTGAGGTTTGGGTGATTCAGACTTGGGGGATCCAGGCTTTGGGGACTCAGGCTTTGGGGACTCAGGCTTTAGAGATTCAGGTTTTGATACCTCTGTTTTGGCAGCCTCTTCCTTCTTGGGCTCGGGCTTGGCAGCTTCTGTTTTCGGAGCTTCTGTCTTGGCAACGGCTTCCTCTGATTTGTCGTCCACTTTCTCCTCCTTCACCTTCTTCTCGTCTTTTTCACTATCGTCCTTTTTACCTTTGTCTGCTTCCTCTATCTCATCTTTCTCATCTTTCTCATCTTTTTCATCTTTCTCATCTTTCTCATCTCCGCTTTTGGATGCTTTGTCACTGCCGGCGTCTTCATCCTGATCGCCACCTTCCTCTTCAGCGGCGGCTTCCTCCTCTCCTCCGCTGCCTTCTTTGTCTCCGGCCTTCTCTTTGTCAGGAGAGGCTTTGGACTCGGGGGCTTTGGAGCACAATACTGTCTCCTCAACTTCCTCCTCCTCCTCTGCTCCCTCTTCTCCTTCCCCTTCATCGCCTCCCTCTGCGTCATCCCCTCCCTCACCTTCTTCTTCCTTCTCTCCCTCCTCACCGCCTTCTCCCTCCCCCTCGTCTTCCTCATCGCCACCTTTTCCATCCTCTTGCTCCTCCTCCTCCTCCTCCTCCTCCTCTTTAGTGGGTGCGCTGGCACTAACTTTGGCTTCTGTGGCAGCTACGACTTCCTCCTCCTCAGCCTCACCCTCGCCTTCACCCTCTCCCTCCTCAGCCTCACCCTCTTCTTCTCCTCCCTCTCCTGCCTCTTCCGCCTCCCCTTCCTCCTCCTCTGCCTCCTCTCCTCCGTCTCCAAGTGTGGCGGACAGCTCTTGTGCAATCTCTGCCAGGGCCTCGTCGATGTCAGACTTGTCATCCTCGACCCTTGTCTCCTCGATGATCTCCTCCACGAACTTGTGCTGCACCTTCAGCTTGGAAGCTTCTGATTTGGGCTTAGAAATTTTGGTGGAGGTGACCACCTGGCGGTACGGGAAAGTGCTAAAGTGGGTCTCCTCGCCCTCGAGGAGTTTCCTGGGAACAACAAATGTGAACATCGTCAGTTTTGAGACAGAGAAAAGTAGAAACTGTGTGAAAAATGGGGGATCCTAAACCTCTCTTGGGTACCTGTATGCAGCAATCTCGATGTCCAAGGCCATCTTGACATTGAGCAAGTCCTGGTACTCGCGCAGGTGACGAGCCATCTCCCATTTGGTGCTCTTGAGCTCATTATCCAGCTGGTGAATTGTCTCCTGAGGGGGAAAAAAAACACAGCAGACACAACACAAGATCAATTAAGTGTCGCAAAACTGTGCAAGGCAAAGTTTCAAAGCATCAGCGTTGAAAACTTTGGTCTGACTGACCTTAATTGACCTTAATTCAGCCCCCTTTGAGGGTTTATAAAGTCTGTAGCGCAGCGAAGGCTGTTGCTTTAATATATTCTGACGCACTCTGGCATTGTTGAATGCCTCTGTTTTTTCAAGGGCAGCCTCCACAATTGTCAATACACTCACCCACCCCCACCACCACCCCTAAATCTCAGTGGTGTGATGCAAGGACAGAGCCAATGAAAGCATCGACCTGTGCCTCTGACTCAGCATCATAAAGACAGGGAGGGAGGGAGAGAGAGAGAGAGTCTGCTGCAGTGTCTCCCTTTAACCATTTCCTGACAATTGGAAAATCTCTCAAGAAACTCTGCGCTGAGCACTTGTAAGCGCAGAGATGAGCTCATCGGAATCGTTACGCAGCAGAAAATGTCTTGACACGGACTCTCCACCGTGACACAGACACGGAAATATGACCCTTGTTGCTGTTATTAAGGAAGTTTGCTGTTTTTAAGTCCCTCAAATAAAAACTACGTCATCAAGACATTAAAGAATAGTAACTATTAAGTGCATTAACTTAACACCATCATCGTGACAGTAAGTTGTAAACACACATATCAGTTAAATCACAAAACATTAACTAAGTGACCAGTCTAATAGCAAAAAGTCTATCCCCACCATCTCTTTACGCACGGCTCTGTGGCTGCGTCCCTTACCTGCAGGCTGGCCAGGTCGCTGTTGTGGCGGTCCTCGATGTCATTCAGCTGCCTCTCCAGAGAGTCTCTTGTCCCGCGGATGGACTCCAACTCCACTGTCTTGGACTGCAGCTGGCGGCGGTAGTCTGAGATCTCATCCCGGGCGGACTTTATGGCGTCCTTGTTCTGCTCGGCCGCCTCGGTGAGCTTGGCGTAGCGGCACATGAACCAGCCCTCCACCTGCTGCAGGTTCTGGTTGGAGTGTCCCTCCAGCTCGCAGCGGATCTCCCGCAGCGCCTCGGTGATGTTCGCCTTCTGGAGGTCTTTCCTCTCCACCGTCACCTGAGACGCCTGGATCTGAGCGATGAGCTCGCTCACCTCTTCCTCGTGGTTATTGCGGATGAAGGCGATCTCATCCTGCAGTGACTGAACTTTCTTCTCCAACTCGGACTTCATCAACTCCGAGTCGCTGCCGTCCTTCTTCAGGACGCGGATGATCGCCTCTGTCTCCTCCCGGATGCGAGCCTCTTCGTCGAAGCGGTCCCTGATCCGCTGGATGTCCTCCTCGATGTGGTCGGTGTCGAGCTGGATCTGCGCCTTGTCGTGGTTGATCTGCTCCAGCATGGAGCGCAGCTCCTGCAGCTCCTGGTCGTACAGGTCTCCCAGCTGGGAGCGGGACACCTGCTTCTGCCGCAGTGCCTGGATCTCCGCCTCGATCTGCTTGTTCTGCTGCTCCAGGTAGTGCACCTTGTCAATGTAAACAACAAACCGGTCGTTGAGCCCTTGGAGTTGCTCTTTCTCGTTAGATCGCTTGTAGTCTCCGTTCAGGATGGAGGTTTGAGTATAATCAACGCTGTCGGCGGAGCTGAGCACCGTTGAGCTGTAAGCTCGGGACACCGGCATGTTCACGCTCCTCTTGTAAGAGCTGGTCATGGTGGAGCCGGGACTGGCCCGGGACCAGGACTGGGAGCGAAAGCCGCTGGAGGGGGTGCCGCTGGAGCGGCTGTAGCCGTAGCCGGTCGTCCTAGTGTCCATACTTCTCCGGAAGGGGCTCCCTATAGTGTCCACCGGGTAACTCATCCGGTCAGACTACCGGGATGTGCGCAGGAATGAAAGGGAGACGGTGCAGGAGGTGGAGGCGTGTATGTGGGTGTATGTGTGTTATGTGTGTGTGTGTGTGCAGGTGAGGGGTGTATGGCTCTCACAGCGACTGATCTCTTCTCAGCCTGCTCTTTTTATACGCGATGTGAGGCTGTGCCGCTTACGAGCAAACAACCAAGCACTTTTATTTCGTCCATTGATGGAGGAGGGGGGGAGGGAGCATCTCTGCCAGGCCGCCTGCGAGTGGTCCCGGGCCCCGTCCGGTGATGACCACGTGGGCTGGAGGCGCTGGATGGGGGTCCGATTGAATAAACAGATCTGAGATCAGATCAGATAGATAGATAGATAGATAGATAGATAGATAGATAGATAGATATTAACTTGTCTGTGTCTGTATGTGTCCTGTCACTTCAGCACCACGGACAGCGACCAGTAAAACAAGTTGTCAGTTGTTTCCTACTCTGAAAAACTATGAATGATACTACAATTCACTGAGAATGTGAATACTTTGTCATCACTTATAAAGAGGGAGGTTATAATACATGAATACTAGCAATGTGTACCTGTATAACTCCTCCTTTGTGCCTTAACATGCAAAGTTAAATAAAAACAAGAAAACAAAAACAAAGAGGGACAATCCCATTTATTTATATTTGCTAAAAAAAATAGGATAAATTATTACTAAAGAAAGAACAACCGTTTTATTGTGCATCTGCATTTATAGTTCTCACAGTTTTCCTTAAAGGGGCAATTCGTGGTTTTGGGAGACGAAATTCAAGCTCACAATTTGAATATTGGCAATATTATCAAAGGTAAAAACACAAACTCAGACATATTTATTTTTCCATGACTGAATAAACAAGCTGTACTCAGAGGAGAATAAGGTCCCCAGAACAGTTTGAAGATAGAAAGGTGGCAGGGTCCGCCAAATATAAGCAAGGGAAAACAACATGAAGTTGTGTTGTCCCTTAAGGTCAGTTTGTTTATTCAGTTTATTCAATCATGAAAACAAAGAGAGTTTATTTATTTAGTTTGTTAAGACATAAAAGATGAAGATCTTTTTCTTCCGCAAAGTGTACATAGTGCACCTTTAATGCTGCATTGAGGAAGGGTAATACTGAACAAGCACCAATAACAAAAATGATGCTAATAATGATGCTGATAATGATGATAATAATAATAATAATAATAATAATAATAATAATGATTTAGTATGCAGATCATTTAAAAATGTCACATTAAAATGTATTTCTGTGTAATAAAACTCAGTTCAGTCATTAATTCACATTTTTTTCCATTTATGTGTACAAACTGATTTGATTTTGATAATTTATCTATGTATCTTCAGTGAGATAAATATAATCTTTGTGAAAGTCAAATGTTCAAAACACTATTTAGTAGATGATCTTTTCACATGTCCAGCTTACATTATACGTTTTAAAAACAGAACCAGAAGTGTAATTTGTTCAGTGTACATGTGAATGTTGTAAAACTTGGCCATTTTCTAATCTCTCTACTGGGGGAGCTCATGTTCTTAAAGGGATATTCCGCCGTAAATTTAATCCATCGTCTAACACACCGTGACACCGAGTAGGACCCCCCCTCGAGAGATCAAGTTTTCTAGCTTATGTAGTTTTAGCATCCTCAGAAAAGACCGCTCGATAACTATACACTGCAGTCTGTGCCTCCACCAAGAAACCGCCATCAAAAAGCCACTCATAGCCACAAATAATGCTCAGAACAGCACCAACCTTCAGCAACAGTACAAATAGGGTCCCAGCACGAACATCAAACATCTGCTAGCTTTGCCGGATTTGTCAGAAAACAGAACATAACTCACCCGTCTCCTCCAGCAGCTTGCTTGTTGTGGGGAAGCCCTGATTACCGATTACCAAGTGCAGTATAGTTCCGCAGCTCAAGGATGAAAATGTATGAGTATTACTCCATGGAAATGCAATCAAAGTTCATATGTGTCTTGCCTACCAGTTTATAACAGTTATTATTGAGAGCTGACAGGGAAAAGAACGGAATTGAGCATTTCTAACTGCACTTGGTAATCGGTAATCAGGGCTTCCCCACAACGAGCAAGCTGCTGGAGGAGAGGAGTGAGTTGTGTTCTCTTTTCCGACAAATCTGGCAAAGCTAGCAGATGTTTGATGCCTCGAACTATGTGCTGGGACCCTATTTGTACTGTTGCTGAAGTTTGGTGCTGTTCTGAGCATTATTTGTGGCTATGAGTGGCTTTTTGATAGCGGTTTCTTGGTGGAAGCAGTGT
>OMLP01046353.1:18389-32172 GCA_900302685.1 Spondyliosoma cantharus
AGTTATTTGTAGTTATTTATGAGTCCTCACTGAAATAATATGATAATGCAGTTTAAAAATAAACTTGTTTGTTTTATTGTCACAACAGAACAGAGGAACATCTAAATATATTATAGGGTTTGTGGTGTTCTAAACACACGAGTGTTGCTAACAGGGACGTTGCAGAGCAGGGGGCCACACTGTTTTAGCTTGCGAGCTACTTTCAAAATGACCAGCTCAAAATGATCTACCTACATAAAAAATACTACACATCTATTTATTTATACATACACAGAGTATACTTTATATAACACAATGCATAACTGATATTGAGAGAGTTATGTAACCCTTGGTATTGCACATAAAAATTGACAGCAGTAATGCACATAGGTATTTTTATGTCCCTTCAATTAAAGCCTGCTAACCAGGTCACTTAGTGTTATGTCCGTTCAGGACAAATTAATCTGTGTTTGTTTGGTAACACCTCGCTGCATGTTCAGTATGCAGCTGTTTTTGTCTGAAATTGATAAGTTTCGTTTTGATCGAAAGTAAACAGAGTTGCGTGCATAAACCTCTCGTCCAGCGTCCCTTTTATACACAACTCTTAGTTCGCTTGTGTTTTGAAGTAGCTAGTGCGTTTGCGCATGCACGATGACCCATGACAAGTGACGCGTGACCCTCTGGTGGATGCCAACACTCATAACATGGTTGAAGGGTTTTTCGTCCGTTTTTATTTAATTTTTTAAATATTCATTTATCGGCCATTATAAATACCAATACCGATAGTTTGGAAAATGCCTACTATCGGCCGATAATATAAATGTAGTTGAGTACAATATTTGCCTTAAATATGTGGTGGAGATAAAGTATAAATTAGCAGAAAAAGGAAAAGTTAAGTGCTACAGTAACTAGAACACTTGAGTTGTCATTCCACCATTGTCTCTTCAAGAGTGTGTAAATATGTGTGTATTGTAAGAGAGAGAGAGAAGGAATTCTTAAACATTTTTACATTGTTTAGCCACTTTTAACTATAAATTTCCTCAAAAACTGATGCTACACAAAAGCAATTCAGACACAAGAGGCTCTGAAATGTGTTTCCCAGGAGACTTCTTCTGTTTCACAGGTGCAGCAGTGACACTTGTTAGCATTCGCAACAATGACAGCGATCTCCCCAAACAGTGACAAAAAGTGCCACCGACTGAAACAAAATAACCTCAAAATTCATTGAAAAGGATGGCACATAGCTGCACACACACTGTGATTCACAGGTGATCCAGCACCTCGCCAAAAAATATCAAAAAAAGGTTTCATATAAATGACATCAATAATCTCAAGGATGAAGCAGAAAGGGAGAAACAAGACACGAAATCAACAGAAATAATTAATTGAAGGAATGCAGTCATCTCTGTACTTTCTTTCTCTTTGATAAATAAAAAAGAAGGTGACAAAGAACATTTTCAACAACTTGATCCTGGAACTTAGTATTTTACCTATGACATTTTTACCGTTTCACCAAATTCTGATCACCGTTAACACTCCTAACAGGAAAACGAGTGTCGACAGCGACGAGGATCTAGGTTTCAAGAGCTCTAGAGTCTGAACTTTTTAACATACTTCAGCTCATTCACTTAAAACAGTTGTATGGAGTGCTTCACCCCAAACTTTTCCAACTGTTGCATGATGGCAGTGACATGAAGAAACATAAAATCCTGTTACATTTTAAAGCTGTGAGACTGGAGAGGCAGAAAAGGTGAAAGAGATAAAGAGGCAGAGGGAGAGGGGAAAGAGACGGTGAGTCAGACTATAAACACTTGGTCGGGGTGATGTTATCCAGCTGTCATGAAAACTGATCCAAAGGCTGGCAGGTTCAAGCTGACCGCAGTGTCACACACACACACACACACACACACACACTCACACACACACATAAACATAACGTTGCATAAAAGAAACACTGCTGTAAATTTGTTATGACACACATTAAAACACACAAACAGGCATGTATACATCAGCACAAACACAAAGTTGAGGCTGGACAGAGGTCTGCATTCGGGGAAAGTGAAGAGGCGACAAGCCGAGGGGTTACCGGATCAAGGCAAAACATTCACTCCTTCAGCGCACACACACATGGAAACACGCAAAGTGCAAAGCTACAGAAGCGTGAAATCAATCTTTCACACCTCTAACTGAAGCAGCTCGGGGTCCCCCACCACACACACACGCATGCTGTTTCCACAGTTTCCACTGCTCGGCTGGACTCAACTCGCTTTTTTTTGTTTCAAAAACTGTGGATAGTACCCTGTTTTTAGTATCAGCTAGTTCAAGCTAGGCCGGGCTACACATGTTTGTTCAGAGAATAGTTGCTAGAATCACCACAAGCATGATATCAATCGCAAAAATCACAACAATATTCACTCAACCCTAACTTTAAAAAATTGCACAAAATTCAGCTTTGGTCAATGATGAAGAGATAATGTTCTAAGGTTTGGTTGCAGATGAAAGGATCTTAAAAGGAGAGGATATCTTGAAAATGGGTACATTTGTCAACTGTGGTCTTATGTTGGGGGGGTTAAATGGTAATATACGGTCAGAGTGGCCATGAATTCACCATGGAGTGTTAATAAAGTGCAGGTTTTTCATTCCAACCAACATTCAATCATCTCGGCAGGTGTGTTCATTGTTCTGCAACATGTTGGCCATCACTGATGTACAGTATGCTGGTAAGGGATTGCACTCAGAATTAGGTCCTAAGACAGAGCTGCAACATTAAAAGAACAGGTCAACATTTTGGGAATACTCCTGATTGTTGGATGAGTTGGATGAGACAATCAATACCCAGTAGGTTTTAACACCTACCTTTTTGTACAAATTTGGGATCTTGGGGCTTCCGGAGACTTGGTATATGCCGGATGAGCTGTATGGAGCTATTACATACCTTTTTTTATATTATTTTCTTAGGTTTTAAAACCAGTCTCAATCTACTTCAGTTGTTTAGGAGACGTTGCAACAATGGTCAGCTGTGAATCTTTGTAGACTATGAAATTTCACCTGACTTTCCATGGGTGTGTGTAGATAATGACTGAGCGTTATTTTTTTCATGAAATTATCTGGCCTGCAATCAAAATCATTACCTGCACAGCTGTTTGCAGCAGCGTCTAACTGCCACACATTGCCAAACCAAATCTAAGAATATATACTTCACATTTCAGAAAGCTGTTTTCCCCGGAGGTTATCCCGCTAAGTGTCCATGTCTGATCTATTCAACCCCACTACCACATGATGGTGGTAATGCATGATTTTAAAAAAGGAGGAAGTAATTGCCCTAAATGAAAATTTTTGGGTGTTTCAGCATGAACAGCAAGCTTTTCGAATATGGGTTTTGATGCTTCTCTCTGTGTTATTCACTCTCATCCTCTCATCAACACAAGCTATTTGCACTTTTCTGAACACTGATAAGCTTCAAACTCAAGTGTGAAGCTAACAAACTGTGAAAGCCCCCGCTCTCGCCTCGGAGCAGACAAAACCTCCTACAGCCACTCATCTGCTGTAATGTCTATCTCAACTGGTTCCTCGATAGAATCCATGAAGATATTACCTGGTAAAACCTCACCCGAGGCCCTCAACAAAACTCTTTGAAGACAGATGTAAATTTCACTTCAAAAATTCTCCATCTTAATTCAAAGACCTCACATTGAGACTCCCGGCCGTTACCATATTATGCTGTCAAAATCCTGAAATAAGTCCTTGAAATGAAACAAGTGGTACTTCACTGAAGAGGAGGGATGGAAAAAGATAAAGGAGGGTTCTGTGAGAGGGAGAGACCGACAAAGACCGTGCCAGTGACAGATGGTGGTGTTAGAGAAGAACCACAGCGACTGAGAGATAAATAAAGAACATATTAAGATAAACAAAAGAAAATGTGGAAATCTAACAAAACTTTTTCTTAAACAACCTCTGGTTGACAATGGACTCTCATCCCACTCTACCCAACTCAGTACATCCGAGCCCAACACCACCATGGCAGACTAATTACTCGAGTACTGTAGCTGCTGGTCCGATGAGGGCCTGTGTTTTATCAGGCTCTGAAACCCCATTAACCTTTTGGACAGGCTGGTGCTTTGATATCTCAGCTGTTTACAGCTCCTCTCTACTTTCTAAAAGTGTTATGTTTCAGGTGCTTGGCTGACTGAACGGACTAAATATAGACACTATGTAAGATTTCCCTGGAAAGGGACACACTCTAGGGGCAGGAGGTCTGGTCTCTGTGTGTGTGTGTGTGTGTGTGTGTGTGTGTGTATGTGTACGTGTGTGTCTTCTTGTGTTTCCAGGCTTATAAGGACCAGATGTACTCAGAAGGTGTAAGAATATGTAAGAATTGAGCACCTGTTGAGCTCATTCTCCAAACAAATAGGGGCAGCATATCACCAGAGTAGCTACCTGCTGCATTCTGTATTCTGACTGTAGCTACTGTTAGCTTGTTAGCTCAGTTAGCCTTGCAGCTAGCCAGGAGTTGGTGTTTGCACCGCTAGCACAGGACCTTTTGACCAGTGGGAGAAAGAGGCTTTCAGGCACCCAGGCTTGCTAGTTATCACGCTAAATTCAGTAGATAATCTAGAAAAACAATACATAGACATAGAAATCAGTTATTTATGTCTATTCTGTTGTAAATTCTAGTTAATTAAAAATGTTTATTTAACTAAAATTCATACATATTGCAACTTTAAAAATGTTTCTTTAATGTACACACACTAGAACTGAACCCATCACTGACTCCTCCTGCTACCAGCCACAAGCTTGTTTTTAATAGCAGAAACCATCAAGCCAAAAACACTCAAATCCTAACTTTTGGATCACTAACTTAAGTTTGAATAGAAGTCAAGTCAACAAAGTTTTTTTTTATTTAACCAAATATCACAAATTTGTGTCATAAAACATGCTCAGTTCTTATGCTGTATTCCAGCTAACGTCAGAGGTCAGAAAATCTTAGTTGAAATTGAAAACTTCCATTTATTAAAGAATTTAGCTGACCATAGCAAAATGCTGTCTCTTTGGCAAGTGTAAAAAATAAGAAGAGAAAAAGAAATCTCCAAATACATCCTACCCAATTTCCACGGGTGATGCCATTGTTGTGAGACCGCTGCAGACTGCTCCCTCATTAGAGGGAGGTAGATGGAATTGCCCTGAGTTCATAAGTAAATATTCCAAAACAAAAAGTTTTAGGAGGATAAAAAATGGAGATGGAAACTTGGGAAATGGCGCACACGACATTCTGCATTCTAGTGTCAATTATGTACAACTAGCTCACAATAATGCAGTCTATACAGTTTTACTACCTTCATGAAGTCAATGATATTCAGTTTTCGAAGAAGAATTGGTGTGGATTCAATTGGGATTTTGGAGGCTGCAGTTTGTGTTGCTGTTGAATTGCATTACCTTACACTGACAGGGGATTGTGTAATTTTCTTTGACTCAATTAGAGGAAACCCCTGTCAGTTGTTAATTGCTGTATTATATTATATTAGTTTTAGCTAGGTCTATTTAACATAAATTGCATTTATTTGAGTTAATTCAGAGTCAAGTTTTTTCAAACGGCAACAGCAACAAGTCCTTTTTACATAAAGCCAGTCATATAATCACCATTACTCTGCTAAGAGAACATGGAAACAGACCTTAGTAACTAGAGTCACAGGTCATTCACCAGTCTGACCTCAACACTACTTGTTCAAAATGTAAAACCATACAAAGTTCCAGTCATCCCTCCTTCCACACAGTGGATATCACTACTTCACTCCTTTCCATGCAACTATAAATACACAAGTGATGACAGATATGACATGGATGTACTGTATGTTTAGGGTTTGGTTTACATGTTCATTTGAGCAAAGCTGCATGTGTGTGCATGTGTGTATACGATCTTGTATGTCTATCTTTGTGAGGACCACAAGTTTAGAGTCTGAGGTCATTTTGAATGGTCCTCTGTTTTTCTGTTTAAGGATAAAGACTTAACAGCTTTTAGGTTCAGAATAAGGTTTGGAGTTGGGGTTAGGTGTTTAGATGTGGTGGTCAAGGTAAAGGTTGGGGTTAGTGTATGCATGTTGGTAGCGGCCCTCACAAGTATAGGAGTACAAGCATCTGTGTGTTTGTGTGTGTGGTAAAGTGAGAGTCTTACCTGTGCCTTTGTTGCGGTCCACAAAGCAGTACTTCAGTTCATATTCTTTGAGAATTTCATGAACTTCCTGTGAAGAGATGGAACAAAGAGACATGAAAAGATTTGAGCTGAGATCATCAAAATCTGAATGTTCACAGATTCAAATTACAATAAATGCTGTCATTCGAAATTAAATTTGTTTTTCTTCTGGATCGTTTACGTAGTCTCCAGGTTGTTCAAAATGTCACCAAATTCAAAATTGAGCAACTTCACCATACATCACCAGCACTTAGGTATTTTCATCTGATTATTCTGGATTGTTCAAAATGTTCAGTAACTTGTAGTCAGTCAAGTAATCTGGTGAGAAATAGCCAGAAATCGTCACAATAATCACTTACTGCTGCTAACTATATTGGACTTGACTTTGCTGGAGCCATCTTCATCTGCAACTAGCTGATGTTAGCAAGTAGCTCAGTTAGTCTTGGAGCTAAGTGGCACTATTAACTGACAGGAGTATTCCCACATCGCAATATCATGACTCAAGGGACAGGAAGCCATGGCAGGCGGGGACAGAAGAGTTTTTTTGCAGCGAGGAGTGGCTGAATGCTTTAGCATCCCCCAGTTGAAACTACAGCAGCTAACTAGTGGTATTAGGAGACGGGATGGGCTGGGGCTAGCTGGTTAGCATGTTAACTTCAGTAGATGTCTCACACATGGATGTTTTTGACATAACGTCAGTCAGCACTGTTGTTTCGTCATACTCTGTTGATAATGTTAGTTTCATTTTGGACATTTTCAAGTAAAAAATCTGGCCATATCTTACATATCGCCTTTTTAACCAGCACCACTCTTTATATATGATCAGTGAATACAACTCTGTAGCAAGTCAGACTTTATAGAAATGGCTTAGTCAAAGCCGTTTCATGACAGCACTTTTCTGCCAGCAAGAGTTATTATAATGAACTAGCAGACTGCTTTCGATAACAAACTCAGTATTCAAATAGTCACTGTCACTTGAATTGAAATAAATCTAAAAGGATTTCTCATCAATTATGAAACCTTATTTTTCCCTCACCATAAACTCTTTGATGGCAGACTTCCCCGATAGCATTAATTTGTCTCTAAAGGGTAATTATGTTTTCCAAAAAAAAGGTGTATTTTTAAGATGAAGAGCTTTTGGTCTCCTGACAGGTTTATAATCAAAGCAGCCCCACACACAGTAATCACTCACACACACACACACACACACACACACACGAGGCTGCATTTCAGAGTAATACATCTACAGAGTGTAGCTTTTGCACACCTTAAGGTCGATAGGTGCGTAGGAGAAGACCGAAGGCCGACAATCTTAGATAGTTATCTTAGATAACTTGACGAAGGTCTAAGAACCGAAACGCTGTTGTCAATAAACTTTATTGCTAGGTGAAGTGGACAGTGTGCAGGAGTCTTTTTCCTGAGTAATACATCTGAACCTTAAATGTAGAGTGTAATTAAATCTCCTGAAAAATGTTTTATATTGTCTCAGTGACTGTATATGAAGAAGTGAGACAGGAATGGAGTATAGAAAGAGCTGCAGAACCACAGCAAAAGATCCTCGCACTCTGTCTGCGTGTGTTGCACGCTGCTAACTCTGTCAGCCTTGGTCCATTCCCGATTCATTTCCTCTGTTATATGGCCACCCAGAGTCTCTCCAGCACACAAAGTAAGTGACAGCACAAACTGTTCCGGCAACTAGTATCTTAGATAAGCTCATGTGATATGAGAAACCTTGTGGATCCAGTCACAGTGAAACTCGAAAGAACAGTTTCGGTTCGAACAGGAAGGGTGTGTAGGCGGAGCGACTAAAGAGTATGCGTCAACAACAACAAAAAACAACACCGATAAGAAACAACCACAACACTAGAACATCCTGCGAGCCACGGTCAAAACTCCACGGCAGTGGAAAGATCACCTATTGTTAAATGGCACCAGAGACAAGATGTAATGGAAAGTCTACAGTGTGATGCTCATCAGGCAGGACCTTCAAAGTGTTTTATGCTCAGGTGCAGACTCACAGAATTCACAGTGAATATGTTTGTACGATGTGCTACAGAGGAGTATCAGGGCCAGATGTGAAAAAAAAAAAACACAGTCTCTTCTACGTAACTAAAACACAGAATGTTACACTCACAGACTGTAGGCCCGGGCAGCTCACATAGCCCTGACTGGATTTGACGGACGAGCACAGTCGACCTTATTGTCTACATTTCGACTTTATACTTTCTCTCCACCTTTACTTTGTCTCTTCCACTACCTCACACTCTTTCTCCTTTTGCGTTCCTGTCCAGGCCTATCACGACAACTACTTTTGTAAGACGTGTTTTGCCCCACAAATAATTACAATAATCAGTCATGTAATGTAACTAAGTACATTTAATCAAGTATTAAAGTACAATTTTGAGCTACTTGGACTTTACTTGAATATTTCTATTTTCTGCTACTTTATACTTCCACTACCTTCTGGAAGCAAATATTGTACTTTACTCCACTACAATTAGTTGATAACTTAAAGTAACTAATTACTTTGCAAATCTCCAAAGTAGCACATTTTTAATTGAATTTATTTTTTGGATTTATATTCTGATAACCAGAAAGAAATGCTGAATCAGTCAGTCCATTAATCGGTCCATCTGTGGTGTACAGCATATATGTATCATTTACTTTAACTTGTACCTTTGATTACACACAAGTACAAATACATTTATTGCCATAACATTACTTTTGTAAAAGAAAAAAAGTATAACATTTAAGTACTTTTTACAACACTATGATACACTATATTGTCATTTCAATACCATTTTATGACACTGATATAATGATATAAAATAAAAATATTGAATAATAATGCAGGTACACCCTTTCATGGAGCAATGTGCTTTTAATTTTTAAGATCTTAATAAGGAAGAATTGCAATTTTACAAACATTTTAAAATATCCTAAATACATAAGAGATAAATAAGGTAAATTCACATAACCAATACAATGGATGAAATGTACTCTTAGGCTCTGTTAACAAAAACTGCACTTAAATATTTATTTTTCAACAGGCAACACACTTGTCAACCGTTCCATTTCCCCAGAGGATCCTGTTTTTTTATTGACCCGTCTTCCCTTTTCACTGTGTGTTTCTGACATTTAACAGCCTGTAGTCCAATGTTCTGCTGCACCTTGTCCTCCTTAGTGAGAGTGAGAGGGACAGATATGTGGGGAGGACAAAGAAATACTTGAGGAAATTTCAGGCATTCCAGAAAAAAGAATCCCTGCCTCTTGTGGAAAATTCTATGGAAGAAGGAAAGTTTTAAGATATGCCTCATCGATTTTTCCGTCAACAACGGGGATCGCACCAACATCAGTCACCATCAAGAGGTTGACAAACACAGGGCAGCGGTAAAAGATAAATGAATGAATGAAAACTAATAAATATTAGTTTATGTCAGAAAATCAAAGTTCATGCAAGAGGGGTGAATTATATTTAGCCTCAATTTAGAAGTATGCAACATAAAAGCTGCTGCGGTGTACTTAATATTTTCTTATTGGCTGTGTCCAAAATCACCAACTCATTCCCTACTCCCTAGTCACTACATAGGGAGTCCAACATAGTGGACTATATAGGGAGCTCCAGTGCCGGTCCAAGCTTTTTGGGGGCCCCCTCCCACCACCGCGGAGTCACCTGTGCTTGACAATTATTGACACAAATGTCACACTATAATTTTACTTTAATTTTACCCACACACACACACACACACACACCTTATTTGTATGAAAGTGTGTGCAATGCATGATGATTAAATATTGCTTGTTCAGTGACCGTTGGTTGTACAGTACTTTTCGGTATAAATTGAGTCCACTATATAGGGTATAATAATTCCCACAAGACATTCGGACAGCACTACAAAATGGCATACTCACTATGTAGTGCACTACATAGGGAGTAGTGAGTGATTTCGGACTTTAAAAGTCACCAGGATGCACAAAACAAGTCTCTCCAACTCAAATATTCCTGGAGAAGGACTACCTGACCTCTGTTTGGTGTTGAAACTTGTCCATTTTTGAGGTCTCAGCGTTGACAACTCACTGATATATGTACGATAAGTCAATAACATAATTATCATGACAGGCCCATTCCTGTCCATCTCCATTAAAACCTTTGAAATAAAAAATTAAGGTGAATTTGCATTTCCAAGAGCTTGTTTAAAGCAAATAGACAGGCTTTATAAGCGAGCCTGAATGTGAACAAAAGAAAAATAAAAAGGTGGAAAACAGTCTTTTGAGGACCTGATTGGCATTTGGGAGGATGCAGCTATTCTGTTTTGTCAGCTAATGTTTCTCAAACCCTGTCAGCTAATGCTGGACATGTTCTATGTTGCCATTCAAACATGACAACAAAGACACACACTGTGCATTGTTGTAATGCACCGGCTCACAGTGAAACAATAATCACCATTTACGTGAGAGTGAAAGCAGGTGTGACATTTTCAGGAGTTCAAGTGGACAAAAGCATTTCCAGTCCCATTATCCAATCATTTCAACACAGACAGAACAACCTCCTCACTCCAGTTGCTGTGTGACCACTATGGAGAGGAAGATTTTTAAATACGCGCTCTATATCCATCTCTTCTTCTATCTCTCTAACCACCTTCCAGCCCACTCATGTACAACATGAGCAGGCATGTTCCTTATCAGTGAAGGCCATGCAAGGCAGCCCACACAGAGGGTCAGCTCACTCGCCCTTAAAATCAGAGCAGAGCGAGCTGTTATCGCTCAGGGGTAGAGAGAGAGAGAGAGAGAGAGAGAGAGAGTGAGGGGAAGAGAGAGAGAGAGAGATGGCGAGGGCGAGAGAGAGAGGAAGAGAGAGGGCGAGAGAGAGAGAGAGAGAGAGAAGGAGGAGTTGTTTTGGATTTTGACTTCATATCTACAGGACTTCTTGATCCTGGTGCATGAGAGGAAGCAGGATAAGAGTCTGAAGGGAGAACACAAAGATACCACCTGAAGCCAGGACAACAAAAACAAAATCTTCATCACTCGTCTGCAGCAGAGTTTTCGTCTTATTATCTCAGAATAAGGGAGAAATTTGCCTGAGCTGTAAGAATATTTCAACCAACTTCTAATAGAAGTCAGTTTCTTTGACGGAATGAGACAGGTTGCTGCACTTCCATCAAAACAAATGAAAATTGAAAAATGAATTTTGAAATCTCAAAAGTGGCAATTATTTTCCTGCCTTTACTTCTGAAGTTAATGTTGCCTGTACAAAGTAATGGCAATGGAATACATTTAGATTGGTTCCCTTGTAAACCTCGCTTTCATGCAATTTTGTCTGCCACCTGGCACAAAATCTCAGAGGAAAATGAAGACTGACTGGTGACCCAAATTCCACTTAAAACAAGCTTATTTACTGAAAATGAGTTGAAATGCTCACTGGTACACTGGCAGATTTATCACCTGTTGAAAAAAAAAACACAACTCTAAGTATTCAATGACTGTCAAAAAGTCTGAAAAGATTGCTTACTTTTGGGGGGAAAACAACGTTGTAAATGTTTTTTCTAGACGTTATAATGACAAACCATTCATTCTATTATAATACAAGACTGTAGGGAAATTAACAACAACTCAAATCCAGTAATAAAATAGGATAAAACTATTTAGATCAAAGCATGTCTGTATGAATTTGTGATGATTTAGGCTAAGCAAAGCTCCTCTTCTTTTATTTGTGCATATCCTGCTGTTTCAGTGTCATGTTTCTATTCTCTTAATGTTTCTGCTGTATTTTATTTTATTTTTTTATTTGTCTCATCCTCTCTTTCACTGCCTACAGTGTGTGTGTGTGTGTGTGTGTGTGTGTGTGTGTGTGTGTGTGCGTGTGTGTGTCTGGGGGTGAAGGCTGCACTCCTGTATTAACATAAAGGTAACAGACTAAAGGAAAACCTTTCCTAAGTGCAAGAAATGAAAAGAGAGGAGGATAAGTAACAACACAGGAAAAAGATATTTTAGTGACAAGAAGCTGCAGAAGTGGCTCCTGCTGCTAGGGTAGTTACTGCTGTGCTGGACAGGAAACAGACACTGACACTGCAGACTACTTGGTGACATTCAGACAAGGTTGACTCGTCTCTCTGGTGGTGTTTTATCACTTCGCCCCGCTCCAGCCTGGACTTAAATCAAGCTGAATGTTTCAAGCTGAATGTTTCTATCTCACAGCACTGGCACATTACAAGACATTTAAAGTCTATTTTTAGGGAGCCCAAACAGTCCTGCCTCTTTTTCTCAGCCAAACAATTTACCAATCTAGCACACCGTGCTGCACCTTTTTGCTTTTTTAAAAAAAAAATGTACGATCCAGATCCAGTTTGTTTCACCCTATTTCCTCTTACATTCCGCGTTTTAATGATCTGTTTCATTGAGAATCCCGCTACACAGTTTCAACCGCTCTCTAATTAATGCTGCTGTACTAAACTAAGTGACGCTTGCAAGTGTTTTCAATAAAGGGCTCTGTGAAAAGACAGCGTGACAGACCTTCAGCTTTACATTCAAAGACAGAGCAAACAGAACACTCTTAATCTAAATCGAGTTCATAAGATCCTGATTTGACATAATAGAGGTAGATTTTGTGCCTATCACTACAGACACAAACTTTGAGAGACTTTTAAAATCATTACACATTTTAAAAAGAGCACGTCATGCCAGTGATTAGATAACGAACCTGGACAGACGGAGCAGGGCAAGCTGCTGTTGTGTTTCCTATCCGAGACCATGTCACAGCATGTTCTGTAACTTAACATGTCATTTTGTTCCATGCTGTTCTGTGCTGTTCCCTCTCCATGTTTCAACAGTTTAAGAAGCTGACATTCACAGCAAGTCCAGTCAGTACCCAACCACCAGCCTAAAAGCCCAGGGCAGATTTCTGTGCGTGCGCAGTATTAATGCAAACTGCCCTGAGAGGATGGACTTGATAAGGAATGTGATAGCAGCCTGCAGAGTCTGACACCTGGTAAGAGGAGCTCATGGGCTCGTGAAGCAACATGAAATCAGCACCACCAAAATTAGATGATCATCAGCATCTCACGTCTCCACATAACGAAGCACTTCGCTCTGAACACTGCTGAGCATGTATTCACTCATGAGTGGTGTCGTGCTTTTAAGCAACATTTATAGGGAATTTGGGTTTAATGTGTCAGTCAATGATAATTAATGTTTATCAGGGATGATTATTAATTATGATAAAAAAATAAGATCCAATTTACATTAGATCGCCTAAGAGGTTGCAACCATCACTTTGGTGCTGAAGGTTTGAAAATATTTTATTCAACACAAAATGAAAACATACAATCGAACTAATATGTACAGGTGTGGGTGTGTTTCCGTGTGTGTGTCTGGAAGAACAAAAGCAAAATGGTGTCCAGGGTTCAAAGTGTCAAAGAAAGACTGCAAGCAAAATGGCTGATGAAAGGGGACTACAAGATGGCCAACGATTATATGTTTTCTTGAGTTGTGCACTTACATTATCCCAAATGTTACTGACAATCTTCAAACCAGAGAAATCCACAAGTTCAATCAAGGTGACAGTGTGTTTCCTTTGGTTGCCTGTCGTGACTTCCAGGATAGTGAAGTTGATAAACAATA
>OMLP01046355.1:1719-15903 GCA_900302685.1 Spondyliosoma cantharus
TGGATGTGTGTCTGTTTTAATGCCCACGTTTGTGTTTGTGTGTGTGTGTGTGTGTGTGTGTGTGTGTGTGTGTGTGTGTGTGTGTGTGTGTGTGTGTGTGTGTGTGTGTGTGTGTGTGTGTGTGTGTGTGTGTGTGCGCGCGCGCACTTGTTACCGTATGTAAAAGCAAGGTAACACAAAATATCTTAGTGCCTTTCTCTGAAACCAGTTCACACTGTGTTGCTGGGAATTAAGTATCCAACATCCTGTCGCTTAATGTCGGTCTACTGCAACAAGCAATTTTCTAATTTCCTCCAGGTTTCTAGCCCTCTGGAGGTTTGAAATTAGGTTTAAAAGGAAACATCTTTCTCTACAACATTTTAATAACTAGATCTGTAGATGCCATTTTTACCTCCGTCACAGAGATTATGATTTCCCCTGTGTCCTATTGTTTGTTTGTTGGTTGGTCGGTTTGGCAGCATAATTACACATAAACTAATGATGGATTAACTTTTGGTGCTGATCTGGATAAAGGGACGAATTCAGGATTTTTTTTCTTGCTTTCTTTAACATTACGAGATGTGTGTTTTTTGACATTTTGTTAATTTCTCAGGGATATTGCATGGCTCTTGATGAAAAAGAATCCGGCATATTAAGGTGGCTGGTATCTATGAGTGAGTACAAAAGCAGACTGTTGGTCCTTGGCTGAGATAAGTGCTCTACTAAGTGCCATTCTAGTTTAAAAATAAGACATGGCTAAGGTATGACAGTTTTGGGGTTTTTTGACTGTGGACTTGAAAGAAATGAAAACCATTGACTACGAAGTTGACAGGAAACAGGAACCTTATATTGAAAAGTATAAATGAGAAAAATTAATTTGCAATAGATCCCCTCCCATCAGTAGCAGTCTCTAATGTGAAGTATTTCAAGTGGGGAAGTCATGTCCACAGTACACCACAAAGCCCAAAGTACAAGCCTGCATTTGTGTGAAGCAGCTGTAAATATATGAATTGGAGGTGGCATTGAGCTGCATACCTCTAGATAAATGAAAAATAAATGTACTGTACTGAAGCTGAGATTGACTTTTTACCACTTTATTAGTTTTCTTCTAGATTTGTTGGCTGAAAAACTCTGCAGGGGTTCTAATGACAAGACATTTTCTTCATTTTAGTCCAGTCTAATGCACATACACTACCTGCTATCATACACGACAACGACTATTTATCAATCGTCAAGAGAAACTTGAGAACAGTGTGGTTTCACTTTATTATATATCCACCAAAACATGCGAGGGATCATCTGAATATTAGATGGTTGAACTATGGGGCAGCAGCCAAGAGAAATGATAGATGACAGATGGAATCAGGAAACACTTGTGATGGCTTAAAATAGCAACAAAGGGCCCAAATCTCTTTGAGGTTTGGTCCGCATGCTGTAGTGAAGTCAATTCTGGGGCTTCAGATAACCTGGGGACCCAAAGCAGAACATTATCTATTTAACTGCAGTCACCTCACTACACCAACAGAGGTAAGGAAGCAGCATGTGTACTGTTGAGTTTTGAATAGACTATCAATTATGATATCTACATAGAGGACAGAGCTCCTTTATTCCAGCAGGACTGATAAAGATTTTACAGGTTTATTTTATTTATTCAAACATCTGATTTTCCTGAGAAAGAGAGCACACTTGCTCACCGACATTTGTTTTTACAGAAAAAATTGATTTTTTTGTCATCATTTTCATCAAAAGTGGTGCCACCCTTGCCGCCTGGCCAGGCAGGGCATTGGCCCAGTTTGACTAAGAGGACAAGGAGGTGTAGCCGCCAGCTCATGCAACCCACCACGCACTGGTCAATTCCTCTCCACCGGTTTCACTATGACAGTCTGCCCGCCATCCTTGGCTCGCAATGCAAAGATAGGACAGGAGCTTGGCGATCAGTGCCAGGGATACCCACTGGAGGTGGGAAAAGGAAAGCGAGGAAACGGTGGAGGAAGAGAGAGAAGGAGAAACAGATGGAGAAAGAGTGCTACAGGCTGGAAGAAAGAGCTCTCTCAGAGATTTGACCGTTCAGTATCACAGCTAACCTGTAGGGACATGCAGAGAGACATTTTTTATTCGCAAATGTTTTTGATTCAATTCCCCAAAACACTAGGTCTTTTTCGTCTAAAGTGTTTATGCTGTGAAATAATGTTCTTCTAATCCTCTATTCCAAATGTGATATTTGTTTACTGGCTGCTGGCATGTTCTGTAGCCCCACATAGCTGTGGAGGTGTCTGTAGTTACGGATGACTGCCTGCGATTGTTGTTTTTCCCATAATGTATGCCCTGGCCCACTGGCTGCAGCACATCATTGTTCCACACTATGTTTTTCCATTCTCTTCCAGCATTTGAACACAGATGTTCCCTGTGGGAAGCAGTGGAAAGTTGGCTTATTCACTGCACAGTATTTCCCTTGCAGCCCTATAGCTTGCCTGTTGTTATGTTCTGGTTTGGCACAGGAGTGGGCGCGCATGTGGGGCCGAGCTGATAGAGTTTGAATTTATGTGTCTCTTTCTAAACCTCTCTCTTCTCTCTCATGTTGTGTCCTTTTCACTCTGTTTTCTAGGAATCACCTTCGAGGTCATCAGTCATCTTTACTCGGCCTGGGGGTCATCTAGAGGGTTGGACCTCCTCGCCACCATGAAAGGGTTGGGGACCAACCGTAACAGACACCTGTCTGACTCCTGTGAACCTCCCTCAGGCCATCCAGATGCCCTCTACACGCAGAGGACCAGCACCCTGCCACGCAGCCCTTACCTACTGAGCCCCACGATGGACCACTATGGCACCATGGACCCCCACCTCTACCAATCAGCCAACCCTGGCTCCCTTCCTCCAGAGTGCATGCTGCCCCTCAACAACCAGCTGTCCAACAGTAGCACCTTTCCCAGGATTCACTACAACTCCTACGACCAGTCTGACTTCTCTCCACCTGGGGACAGCATTGGTGGGATAAGTACAGGCACCATGGGCACATCCATGTCCATGGGCATGGGGACAGGGATGAGCATGGGCATGGCAGGTCTGAGTGGACGAACACCTATGATTACAAGCGGCTCAGCAACTATATCACATCATATGACCAAGAACCAGGCACCACCCAGTCTACTGGATTTTGACAAGCAGCTACCTGGAGGCCGTGACGGGTTCAGCACATTGCAGTTCCATCGAACATCTGCCGTTGCTGCTGACAAGCAGCGCACAGACAGTCCTGGTCGCATCCGTTACATGCTGCACTCAGTGCAGAAGCTCTTTGCAAAGTCCCAGTCACTGGAGAGCCACAACATGAAAGGAAACATCAATGGACGCTCCACTGGCAGTGGTGGAGGCTCGTCTGGCACTGAAGACAGTGGGAAGCAGAATCGTAGATCCAAAAGTAAAGATCGGGGTACAAAATCAGAGGCGACTGCCAAGCGACGACCACGCTCCAACATGTCAGGGTACTGGAGCTCAGACGATCTGGACAGCAGCGATTTGAGCAGCTACCACAACACCATGGCCATGATGACTCTGGGGCGTCCAACCGGCCATGACAGCCAGGGCGGCCAGAGCAGATACATCCACAGCGGCTACAACACTATCAGCTCCTCCAAAAGCAGCAACGACATGAAGTATCCGGCACTTCCTATGCCTGGGGGTGGAGGAGGTGGTGGAGTAGGTGGAACAGGAGGACTGCTATTAAATGATAATGACTATATGAAAGGAGGGTCCTGGTCCACACTGACCATGGGCCAGCCGAGACAGGTGATCCAGAAGGGCTCAGCTACTCTGGACAGGTCCATGCTCAAGTCCAAATCCTGCCAACAGGAACTAACCTGCAACTACCTGCAGGTTGGACGGCGGGTGAGTAAACCTCAAGAGAATTTGGTTATGTTTATGTTTAAAGAGCATTTAATTTTAAAGGCTCATTAACACCCATTTCCAATGCGTAAGCTCAAAGTATCCCACTGTCAAGAGCACTAACAGTGATAAAGGGATGACATATAAACTAATTTTATCTACTTAATGCTGCCTGTAGGGTGATTGGAGTAGCACATTAGGCCGCAGTGGGGGTGCCAATGAAATCCCGTGTCGGCGGATGCGCAGTGGAAGCTACGTGAAGGCCATGGGAGACATGGAAGACAGCGACGACTCGGAGGGAAGCCCCAAACCATCGCCAAAATCGGCCGCTCGTCGCCAGAGCTACCTCAGGGCTACGCAGCAGTCTCTGAGCGACCAGCTACCCCCACGCAAGTAAGGCAACAGACTAGGCTTTATTATGCAGTGCACATTCACATTTGGCACTAAGGGAGACGGCCTCATTTTAAAGGTTCAATCTGTGATTCAAATGCAAACAAAAGCAGGAATATAAGTTAAGCCAACCTATTCTGGGTGTACAGGAAGAAAACTATCACGACTAGCCTCACTATGCAGGAAAATACAAATGCATACAACTTACACACACGGATACACACAGCCCACGCTGCGCTTACTGTCATCCACATGCCAGCCTTAATACTGTACCTCATGTGTGATTTACCTGAACTCACAAAACAGATACAGATAACATTTGGGAAGTAATACAATATAACACTGACTTTTGTTTCCACTCAAACACTAAATCACTATAAATCAGCTTCATCCGTCCAACTGACTGGCACTGCGTTGCACTTATCTTTGAATTACACGCCTTCTTGAAGGCAGCAACAGTAAAGAAGTTGCAGTGGGACGTAGCTGAGTTCACTGTGCCTTTTTCAGAAAATGAAATTACATTCATATTCTTTCATTTGAATCCAAGGCAACGTTATACAATTTTAAGCAAGACATAACTGTCGTGTTTTGTAATGTCGAGTCAGATTTCTGAGCTCAGAGTGATTCAGACGTTTGCAGAGGAACAATCCCAAAGCCCTAAAGTGAGAGAAAGTTTTTGGCAGGAGTCACATCTGCTGTCTAAGATAAAATAGTTTCTGTGTTGCCAAGCATCTTTTTGAAATGACTGTCAGAAGGGATCTGCTTGAGAAATTTATGACATTTTAATGATTCAATTTATTTTTCTCTCTTGACATAGATATTCCCGCTTGGCATGCTCGACTGTACAACCCCGATTTCCAAAATGTTGTGACTTACTTAAAAACAGAATGCCAACATTTCCACGCAAAGTGTATATAGTGAGAAATGGATTTACAAAGCGTTACGTAGTGATGAACCTCTCTCCATCCTTGCTTGTGAACGACAGAGCCTTTCAAGGTTGCCACTTTCACAATCATGACACTATTGCTTCTTTAAGTGTGGAATGTTCAGAACAGGCGTTTCCTACAACCTTCCCAGTCATCTGTTGACCCTGTCCTAACTTATTTGAAACATGTTGCTGCTGTCAATAAAGTTGATGAGGAAAGATTAGCAATTTATTCAAATGTATTACATTCTAATCTTTGCCCAACTTTTTGGGAATCAGGGTTGTATTTTGGATATGTTTCGCCAATGCATTTAGATATAGAAATTCAGCACAGTCAGCATAAATAAATTTAACCAAGGTTTACATTTTCTTCAGCATGCATGCACAGTATATAATCTATATACATATACAGTATGAACGTGATATATAATAATAATCAATTTTTGATGTTTTAACATTTGTGACAATACCTTCTGGAATGCAGTTCTTGTTTTTTGTTGTCCTAAAGTTCAGAGGTTGCACTGCTGCACTTCATGCAGACACTCTGACAGTGGGCTTATTTCTGACCAGAGTGTCAGATCGAGTGTTGATGTTAGAAAATACTCCTTTCAACTGAAACACGAGGGCGTCATCCTGGAAGACACAGCCACGGGCCAACCCGACATACACACTGCCACATACGATTTCCAATCCCTAGTCTCTGTTTAGAAATATAAGGATTCTTCCCTAACGTGTGCTTGAGTGACTAACCCTACTGCCCCTGCCAATCCCTGACCATTCAACCCCACTCTCTTCCGATCTGCTCCACCCCGCTTGGCGTGAGCAGCAGAACCCTGGATTTCACCTTGTTGCAGGGGGAGCTGGATGCCCTGTGGTCTCCACTCCATAGTGTGTCCTCTCTGCACCAGCTGGGCAGGTCAATGAGCAGGTCAGTGATAGGTCTGTAAGCCACGTCTCAGGGGTGTGGTGCAATGTCTGATTGGATCATTAACAATCAATGACTTTGGACGGCCTCCCTCAGATCTCTGTAAAGTCAGTGGCATCTCCAAATGCCAAATTCACGCCCTGCTGCCAACAACTGCCAACCTCCCTTAAGCTTGTAAATACCATCTGCCCAGTGCTTTTAGGTGAAAAGTAGCTGAGTTTGACACTATTCCAATGAGGGAACATCTGTGTCCCAAGACCATGGCATGGCAGCTTACTACACATGTAACTATCACTGTGTGCCAGCAAAGAATATGTAAAAACACAACTTCAGAGCTGCTGTTCGATCAAAGCTGAACCTGTTCTTGATGGTACGCAGAGCTGTGTACATGCGTCGCCTGACATCACTGGCTTTGCATGCTCAAATGCTAAAATTAGATGAAATTGGAATAGATTAGAGATGAGGATTCATGACTCATAAAATCAAAGTGGAAATGAAAGGGATAACTTGAATAATCCGCCTTTTATCTCTCTTTCAATTCATGGTTTTTGCTGATCGCTTATGTTGTCCCACGTTCCATGTTTTCCCTTCTGCCTCCCTGTCACCATATATTAACATCAACTCTTATTCCATCTTTTCCTTGAATATGTGCTCGTGCACTCCTGACATTGCCTTCAATTCTCCTACTCATATTTCACATCCTCAACACGTCTCCTTTATTTTGTTTTGCCTCTCATCTTTCTTCCCAGCTGTCTTCCATCTCTCCGAGAGCTCTCCAATAACCGCAGCCTGGACAACCTAGACTGCATTGGGGGCACAGGCTCGTCTTTGCCACCATGGGATGACGATGACTTCAGCCAGGCCTGCAGTACTTTGGGCAGACGTAGCTGCTTGGCACAGGTCAGTGCTTTTCTGGACAGAACAGGCAGGGATTGTGTTGAACGTGCAGTTTGGTGAGCTTTCAAAGGCCAAATAATGAATTCCTGTTTCTCTCTGACTGTTTGTATCTCTTTTTCTCTCATTAGCTCTGCAGATATTTTTCTAATGAGCTAAGAATACATTTGTACTCGAAATTTACATCACTTAGCTCCTAGCAAACTTTCTACTTTCCCATCACCAGAGTATCAAAGGGCCCTTTGTCTGCCTTGAGCTACTAGCACTCATTTCTGTAGTATAATTTGAATATTCACAGATACAGCTTGAATGACTGACAAAATGAGCTGCCAGTGAACAAAGAATCCCTATTTTTCAAATGTAACTCATATTCATGTTATCAACCTCAAAGCCAAATTAATGACATTGGTAGTTTTAAGTCTTATTCATCTACTTATGCAAGTGCTATTAGCCTCCTGCTGACAAGGTCACTGTGATGATGAACAGCTGTACGAAGTGGCTCTGATCTTTTTCAATGAACTAGTCAAATGAGGCTGTGCGGGCTATTAGTACAGGATTTGTACCCAATGACTGACAAGCCACCACAGTAAAACAAATGTGTCCAGTATGTGAACATATTGCTATGATTTGCATTAGTGAGACCGTGTGTGTGTGTGTGTGTGTGTGTGTGTGTGGCCCTGCACGTTATGACAAGACACCTCACTAGCAGACACAGACATCCCCCCACACTTCTAGTTCATGATGATTGAGAGGAATTAATTTACACTGATTTTTAAGGAAATCCTGCACAGTATACCTATAACACGATTCCCAAATGTGTGTAGGTAAACCATTAAATTCCATGCTTCATTTTCTTTTTTGTTACCTCTATATACTGAACGACCAAAATAACTTTGCCACAGAGACGTTGTTTTTTTCTTCTGCTCAGGCTGTTTCTGTCAATCATGGGAAAATGAAACCCATCATCTGCAGGGCTAGTTCTTATTCTTCAAAAGAAGTCACAGAAACCCTTTTTTATGAGCCTGCAGTTGCAGTATAAAACCCATTGACAGTTCTTTTATAGCAGGACATGTAGGAGCTGTCAAAAAATGAAAATGCATTTTACAGATGAAATGACGGCCCATCATGAAACCCATCATGAAATAATGCAGGAGGGGTAGCACTGGTTTCGCTGGGGTCGAAATGCACTGTGATCTGCTCTACTTGGGACTAATTTTCACTCAGTTAAACATTTGACCCTTTTGGTGCCATTTTATCACATCCCATCAAATGAGTCTTACAGCTGAGTCGTTAATGGTCACCTCCATCGCCGGGAGCAGCTACTGTGATCAAAAATGACAGTACAGTATACTTCTCTTTGCTTCACTACTCCTACGTCTTTCCCCATCTTGTCCTTTTTCCGTCCTCCAGCTACGGGACCTGGAAATGAGTCATCATTATGAGGACCGCAGCTCCGACTCCACGTTCAGAGATTCCCGTTCCCACTCTCAGGACAACTCAGAGCCTCCAGACCTTCCCATGCCAACATGCTTCCGATCACGCAGCCACAGCTACCTGAGAGCAATCCAGGCTGGCTGTTCCCAAGATGACGACACAGCATCCCTGGACTCGGGCTGCTCACCACCTCTGACTGACTCCACTGTTCGCACCTACAGCACCAGCACTGGTGAGTCACTGGCTGAAAGACAGATGGTTAACTTGCCACAAATTTATTTGACCTTGTAAACCATATAAAGTGGCAGAATCGAAGCGTTCTAATCATTGACGCAAATATCTAAATTATTCATTTCAAACATAGGCAATATATGCAGCACATACCTATTTTGTTGTGACCCCTTTTACAGAGTCAGGCAGACACGTGGACCGAATTCTTGCTTTGATTAGTATTTTTTTCCATAACATTGCTTTGAATGCTTTTCATAGCCTCGGTCCAGGGTGGGACACAATTCCACCTACATGCACACACCAGCAGTTTTAGCTCAAATGCAGCCTCTTTTGCCCATGCTAGACGACCTTCCTGCACAGTGGCAGACATGGAAAGAACAGTTTGGCTCTTACCTGAAAGCTTCTGGCTTGGACAGAGCCCCAAAGGAGAAGCAGCTTGCAATTTTTCTTCAGCGTTTGGGGACAGACAGACCTCGCATCCTACCCACACACACAGGTAACAAATTCAAACCAGATCCTCATCCCTAAAAAAGATGTTTACAGTTTAAAATTTACCAATTCAAGGACAACTCAAGAAAAGAAAAATACCAAACCAGCGGTGATGTGCACACAGCTGCAGTGGACAGACACTAGATAACACTGCTGCTCCATAGGAAGCTTCACTGTGAAATGATTACAGGACAGGGCAACACAGGAGTACCCTTTGCAATTTGTTTGGTAATGATGGTGTTGTGTTTGCATTAGCAGAGCGATTGTAAATGTGTGTGATTGTGTATTTTTTTTATTACCAGCTTCCACATTGTGGCGCACTTCACCACAGCCTTCCAAAAAGGCCATGTCGAGTCCATGCTGCGTTCATGAGCGTAGAATTTTTCCCGATTTAGTCTGATAATGCTGAATTTCTCCAGGATAGTCTGAATCTGTTCTAGTCTTCTAATCAATCGATGTTATTTGCTGTTGTAGCTGTTTTCATTAAAAGAAGACACATACATATGATGGTAGAACATTAGCATTTACCCTTTTCTATTTTTTTTCTGCTTTTATTTCTCTGAACTTCAAGGATTTCATTGTGTGCTGTGCAGCTTTAATAGTGCACTTTGCTGGTTAAATGGTCTAAAGTGTGTTTTTGTGTATAAGTACAGGCCAGGGTAAAGTGCCCTGGGTGACTGAGCAAGGAGAAGATCCTCATGACTGCGCTGAAGGAGAGCACATTTTGAGCAGAGAGCTTCATTTTTTGGCACCACACAATCGAACTGTGTCCCAAGAACGCTACTCTACAACAGTATCCATTTCGTTATTCAATCGTCTCTGAAAATGTGTGGCAAAATTAGATTTAGCCGCAAAAATTAAAACGGTGGCGTTAGAATGTCCGAGCTGCTCCTGAAGGCGTCAGCAGACGGGCCGCCACGCCTCCCTCGGGCTCACAGACACAAACAAAAGGCAAACGGACCCCTCAGCCTGACACACTGGGACTGTGGAGTCCAGTTACAGCCGCCTCTACATACTTAAGTATTTATTGAAGACACCGCTGTGTCTTCGTGTTTATCTGCGCCTGACAGCAGGGTAAGTTTATGTTATGAAAGCCGTACAGTTGTGTTGTTGTAGTTCTTTAACTTTAACTGTGCCCAGTGTTTTTTCCGTTACTAACGTCAGTAGCCTAGCTTGTTTGGTGACAGGACTGCCGAAACTAACGTTAACGTCTGCTAACGCCATTTAGCTTAAATATGTCGTTTAGTCTTCCCACGGATACTTTGAACACCCGTCACAGACCTTCACGCCGGGGTTTTACTTCACTGTACTGGTGTGTTGTTGACAATGAATTTCAACTTCAGCAGGTGCCATTTAACCATCACCTTCAACGCTAACAAACGTATTGCTGAGTGCTCAAGTATTCCTCTATCCTCTACCTATCGAGAAAATAAAGATGCAAACACATGTAGACCATTAAGCAGAACTAAAAAAGAAAAGGTGTGTAGGAAATTAGGGAAATCAAACAATTTGAGACAGCTCTAACGTTAGTTTGATGTCTTCAAGCTCTGTGCTCAGCAGGGCCGATGCTGATACCTATAATAGGAAGTAAAAAATTATGATATCATTTCATCGGCTGATATACACACTTTTTTGGCACTGATCCCTTAAGTGTGTCAAACACACAGCTAAAGACATGTAACAGAGGCAAGACACAGTTTAGCAATCCACTTTATTGTCTACGCATCAGCGCACTGAAACAGTAACCTTTCACTGGGAAGTTAAGAAATTATCCTAAGCATTGTTTTCCTGCAGTGTAATCTCTGATTAGAGAGTTTTCTTATTGCCACATATTGGAGAAGATATATGCCGATGCAGATGTATCTGTGTTATATAATATCATAACATCCAACTGATTTATCAGTGGTGTTTGCTGGTATTATTTATTTCTCCACAACTGCTTCCTTCATTGAAATGTTTTATAGTCTGTTATGTTTTCAGCAGTGTTGTTTGATTACTGTATTAATTATTAAGTATTCCCTGCCATGTGCCATGTGCTCTGTTGCTCATATCAGAAAAGCATGTTCCTACTCTGTGTGCACGCTCATGCCTGGGATGTTCCATCACAGATGACTCTGACTGTATACAAGTTATATGTAGCTGTCTGGATGGGTCTTTAGCCACCTACAGTAAAAAGTGCTCGCATATCTTCATGAAGGCTGCCTCTCTTTGGTTGCTGAAATGGAAAATTGGCCTTCACGGGGGATTATTTGAGGGCTGCCCCACTTTTGTCCTGCATGGTGTCCTGTGTATTGCAACATAGATTAAATCCCATTTTGAGATCAAATTTAATACAAAAAGGCTGTGCTGTGTTGTAGCTGAGGCTTTTAACGTGATAATTCATTGGAAAAATGGCATTTGTGACAAGGGAGTGGCGATCATTTCAGGCAAGGTTTTCTGTGTCGTATGGCTGTTAATTGATTAAACAATACAGACGGGTCAACTGGCAGGGAGCAGGCAACTTGGCAAGCAATGCTAGACTGTTAAATAGAGCATCACAATCCACCTTTTGTCTCTCATTGTTTGTGCTTCTTGTCCAGCTCCAACTGACCACTAAACTGCACTACCTCAACCAAGTGGATTAAAATGTTTATTGTTGCTAGGACCAAAACTGTCCCAGTGAGTCTTTAATCTGCCCCGCAGTTATTGAGAGTGTGTGATAGAGTTGCAACGATTAGTCGATTGAAAGAAAATTAATTGACAACAATAATCAATCAACTGTTTAAGTCATTTTCTTTGCAAAAATGTCAAGTGTTTGCTGGTTCCAGCTTCCTAAATATGAGGATTTGCTGGTTTGACAGCAAAGGAAGAGCCTTGGATTTTGGACTGTTGGTTGGACAAAAGAAGCTACTTGAATTATGTGATGAGTGTTTTTCACAATTTTTGACACATTTTATTGACTAAACAATTAATCCATTAATGGTGAAAATATTTTTTATTTTAAATGTGTCCCCTATTGTGGGGACCTGATCCAAAGATACACCAATCACTTTTTTACCCTCAGTTTTTTCCTGCATAGTGGCGAGACGGGAGGCAGATTGGATCAGGGTCAGTCAGTGAAATGATGCATTGTGTAATGTGCTCCAATGAGGAGGGGATGAATGTATTGAAATTTTAAAAAAGATATGCATTTGAGAGCCTAGTCTGTTCACTGAATTGTGGCTAATGTGATGACATGCCAAGAATCTTATTTTACCTCATGTAACTGTACTATTGCATTCTGATTTGGGGGAAAATTTTATACCATCTGTGTGTCTCAGTTGGCCACTTTTCAACATTCCTGTCAATATAACTGTTGCATGACAAAGTCTGTATTAAGTAGGATTTGGGGTCTAAAATGATGTTGTGCTACCAACCAACAGTGATGTCATTGTGGGAACTGTGGTTGGATAATTATTTCTTAGTTTTCCAAGGCAAACAGTAAAATGCTATTAACAGGGAGGAGACCACTGTGTGGGTTCTAGCTAATTAAAGTTGACCAAAGTTTCCAATTTCCACGGGGGTTTTTTTGCTTTCACTTTGTGAGTATTTAGCCAACCCCGACATGGTGAAATCGTGAGTGCGAAGCAGTCATGGGGCTATAGGAAACAGTTTTCAGCTGCTCTAGCTTCTTGCAGCTAATTGTTTCCCAGCCTTGAAAATCACATCTTGAACCAGGGCTCGCAGCGGACAACAGAACCACTGTCCAGATGGCATGAAAACAGCAGTGCTCAGCGCCCACTCCAGATTCCACTCAAGCATTTTGGCACAAAGCGTCTGTTTGTTAAATTCCCTTTTGTAGAGCAACCAATAAGTTCTTCTAAGCAGCTCCTGTACACAAATTCAGCTTATTTAGGGGCCAACACTGTTTGGCATTCATGTCCATTTTCTAAAGCTCTTTTCTGTGGTAATGATGAGTGTTTGATTTAGGGAAGGCTTTGTCAGCATTGGTGCTATTGTCAAGGATATATTTTATGCTTGCACAGCTGTGTATGTCTGTGTGGCTGAGTTTTGTACAATAAGCATTTACAGGAAACAGTGTGTCTGAGTGTTGTTGAGCTGCATCGCATCCCCATATCTCAGCAATGAGAATATCTGATGATAATATATCAGACAGATATGGGTTTATTAACATCAAGCACATAACACACTTTTTTGAGAAGCGTTCCTTTTAACTTAGATCAATATTGAGTGGGAGATTTTAAAGTTTAAGAAGACTGGATTTCTACAGCAATGCTGGCAGCTTTGTGAGACTGTTCTCCAGCTAAATGTTAATTTCAGTATGCTGACATTCTCTCTGACTCAAGTCAAATCAGAAAGACAGGAGGAACACTCTCTTGACTATTTGAGGTGCAGAGACATGAGGACCATTAAAGCTTCAAAACAATGGCAAAGCCGTAATGCTGATGCTCAGAAGGTTTGATGTTTACCACATTCCCCATCGTAGCTTTGCATCTTAGTATGCCCTTATTTCCTAATTAGCAGCTAATACAAAGTTCAACTGAGGCTGACATAATTTTTCAGGAAAGAATGTCTGTACCAAATTAAATGACAATTTATTTACCAGTTATAGAAATGTATGTCTTTGCCAAAGTGGCGGATCGACCTACCACCACCTTAAGAAATTCCACTTACATGGCATAAAATAAACTTGTCAGTGCTCTGTGGTGGTGAAGTGCTTGTGTGATTATTATGACTTTTTCCAAATAGACTCAAAAATATGTTCTCTTTGCCATTTCCGTACAGCTATTTCTTGTTTGTTATATGTGTGGTAAGCTAAAATGGGCTGATAATTTTGACCCAGCAAATTTATTGTGTCCAGCTCTACTACTTTATCTCCGGCCTAATCTCAGAGGCAGCTGTCAGTTATGATTTTAGGGCTTGTTTTTAGTGAGTAAAGCAGATTCAGTGGTATTAAGACTTAAGGGTGAATTCTGTTCAGAATGACGAAAGCATTATGTGACACTTGGAGAGAACTGCAGGGCAGGTGTCCAAACACATACACGCATGCATGCAGACA
>OMLP01046355.1:15923-47199 GCA_900302685.1 Spondyliosoma cantharus
CGCGCACACACACACACACACACACACACACACACACACACACACACACACACACACACACACACACACACACACACACACACACATTCCCTCTCACACCCAGTAAGTGACAGCTATCCCGCAGACTGGGATGCAGGAGTGGAGACAGTGCATCACATAGCTGCCACAACAGTGACAACCCTATTCTGCCCGGCATCCATCTCTGTCACGAGTGGGATCATGGAGAGTGAAATGCTGTTTCAGCAGCAGGTTTTCCTGAGCAAAGGCATGGGTGGTGGTCAGAGGCCAGTGAATAATCTATGGCTAGTATGCTGTTTAGCTATGATGGATGTTAACCTGCAGGTTTTTCGAATAAATCTGTTCGACAGGATTTCTGTTTTGCAAGATGCCAGAAGAGGGTGGCTACAATACCAATAATTAGCCGATAATATAAATATCCCAATATATTATCGATCATTTATCTGTCCAATGTTTGTCCTGCAACCCTAATTGTATTCTCATCTTATTTACAATGAGTGCTGAACATCTGAAAGGGTATGTATGTGTGTTTCCAGTTTCTTCTCTTTGATGTTCACGTGTAGGATCTAAAGTCTCAGCCAAGGCCTGGAGATAGTCTAATTTGGGTGTCAGTATTTTGGCTTCACTGGTATGTGAGTTGAAGTGCATTTGAGCAGTTTGCCATTTAGTTTTAGCTGGTTTCATGGCTCTCTCTTGGAGACATTCGGGTGTAGAGTGTAGGGGTGGAGGTGTGTTTGAAGGTATTATTTATAAATGAGGATAAAAGGATCAGAAGATTGGACACTGATCAGCTGCAGAGCCTGTCTGCATTTGGCTCCACACTACTTTTGTACAACAGAGGAGAGGGTTCTGACCGAATCCACTGTCATTCTGAGTAATACTTTTTTATTTTACAGAGTCAGGGTCATTCAGAATCATCAAAGGAAAGCCCTATGCTGAGCTCACAGCTGGAATGAACTGGGTGAACTTCTGGTTAAATATCATCCAATAGCACACTGCAAATGTAAAAGCATGCTTCTCTAAATAATAGGGGAGCAAACCCACAAAAACACAGTAACTCTTGAAGACACTCCGTGGACCGTGGAGCCAGTCCTGGGGCATTTGTTCAGGCTGATACATTTCTCTGGAATAGCTGACTGACAGCAGTTTAATGACTAAGCTAAGGGGTTTAATCTGACACTAAGATATGTGTGAGGTACACATTAGAGATGAAGCTAAGAAGTGGATTAGAACAATCAACAACCCTTTGTTTGAGTGTTTTCTCAGCAGCTCACGTTTGCTGAAATTCCTTGATGACTTGTTGAGTTCTCTGACCACAACATTCAGACAAGCAACACGAGGCATAAACTGTTTGCTTCTTGCAGACACCGTCATGTAGTTTCTTTCCTCGACTGTAGGGAATTGTGACTATTACATAATTTGTATTTTTTTAGAGTTTCATTCATACGCAAATACCTCAGAGTTGGTGATGTTTTATTGTGTCTGTGCGTGCTTTTGCAGTGTGAGTGACACTGCTTTTAGTACAGAGCGGCTGAGCGCTACAGAAAGATGTCAGCCCACTTAACCCAGAGTCAATAAAACAACCAAGTGACTGGTCTTAATCAAATTCAAATAGATTTAAAATTGACCATCCACATATGTAGTATGTCATTTTTTATGGCTCTGTATGTCAGTGACATCTTTAATCTGAAAATCATTTCATCAAATTGATGTCCATCATCTGGTGGTACTGCACAGACAGCAATCTCTCTACAAATGCTTTCTACCACAGTTACATCTGTTGGAAGCATAGTTGATGGTAATATTAGACTATGAAGTAACTGTTCCACTGATTTACTGCTTGTGGTGTAGGACGGAGCATAAACACGTACATGTTTGTAAGCAAAAGTGTAGGAAAATGCAGGCTTTGTATGCACAAACAACAGAAAACCAAATATTGTTAACACACATTGCCATTTGTACTATGCTATACTGCTCAGCCTCAAAATACACCTTGTTCTTCTCTATGTTCTACCTCCTTAATGGTGTTGTTTCCAACAGCTTTCAGTGTTTTTTTTTTTTTGTTGTTTTTTTCCAGTGCGGTGTCAAATCAGGCATCTCTTTGAAGAATCTTATAGTAGCCACATGGTTCATAATGTTGAAAGAACATTCCCTGTTTATAGATTTTAGTGGTCCGGCATCGTGCTGCATTACCATATATGTAGTATAAGGAGACTTCTGTGGTCTCTTGATAGAAGGCATCAGATAGTCTGTGAATTTTCCTATAGGCAACAGCAGAGCCTTTGAGTCTTTATAGAATCTGTCTGCATGAGAATTCTGTCTGCTACTTGCGATGCTTTTTTGTAACCATCTTGATGAATGAATACAATGTCAGATTTATGTTTCAACTGTGCACTGTTGTAATTTGGCCCTACTTTGGACAATTTTTATTCGAAGGCCATTAACTTGATCTCTTCTGATACTCCGTTTACGTCACTGAGTGAGTTACTGCTCACAGACAGGCTCTCACTGATACAGTACAGGCTGTAAGCGAACATTTCCATTGACGAGGACATTGATTTGTTTGATAGATAAGATAGCCTAAGTGAATGAGTGCTTCTACTCGTAAATGATGTAGTTGGACATAATGATGTCAGACTGGCAGAGGACAGAGCAGTGAAGGGAGGTGTTTGTGTCTTTTCTGCGTAATAAAATCTGCTGTCAACTCACTGTGTGGTTTTCATTTAAACCCACATAAGAGTTCCCACTGTAAGGAGCACAGCATTAGATTGTTAACCCTGTGTATATGCTACCATGAGACTGCAAAACTTTTCAAAGGTCGTACCACACAGTCTAATGTTCCTCCTCTCAGATGTGTCTGAGTGGTTTCTGTCTCTGTGTACCTCTCTATTATCTCCCTTACAGTTGGTGGGCATATTTCATCTGGCAGTAGGGCGTGGTGGTATAGATTAATTTGGTACTAAGAGTCAGATGGTCAGCAAATTGCTTTCATGATGTCATCACCTGTCTCGTGATCGAGGCTTCTAAGTGTGGTGTGTCTGTGTGGTTTCATTTAGTCACCTGTGTGGAATGATATGTTGGTCTGATCTGATTTTCTGCTTTACTGGTTCTGCTGGTGTCCCAGCTTTCATGCACCGATGTCCCTGTGTATTCATGTACAGTATGAAGCGTACTACCCTGGACATGCTGATATAACTTGCTAGTCAATTCTTAGAGTGATGCTTCAAGCTGTTTTTAGTACTGCTTTATATTTTCTGTAATTGATTCATTCACTCCTCAAAGATTTGCTATCTTTCCCTCTGTCATATGTAATCCTTTATTTATCTTTCTCTTGTGTCCTTTCCTCTCATTTCCCCTCCCTCCCCTCTTTTCTCTGTCAGTCTCTACATGCATAACCACCTGTAAGAGAGCTGCTCCTCCGCCGGTGCCGCCCCGTACAACCTCCAAGCCCTACATCTCTGTGACAGTACAGAGCAGCACAGAGTCAGCCCAGGACAACTACCTGGACCAACAGGACCGGAGGTCAGAGGTCAACAGCCAGTCAAGCCACGCTCACAGCAACTCCTCTGACAGCCTCGACAGTACCCGCGCCAACAGCCTGGCCCGGGGTATTCCCCGCCCTCCACACATCATCCCCACTCCCATCGCCACCCCGAGAGATCCAATCGGCCCCACAACCTCCAATGCTTCCACTGAGACAAGTGACTCAGCCGTCCAGCATGAATCCCTGAAATTGGGAGTAAATAAAGGGAATCTAGTGGCAGAGGAGCCCCTCGTGGCACCGGTACCCAGACGGAAACTGTCCTCCATTGGAATACAGGTAGGTGACAAACAGGGCTGGTACAGCTGAATCTGTGCTGTTACTAAGAGTTGAGATCGAGGCCTAGTGATGGTGTTTTATGAAGTGCAACTTGTTCTGCCTGTTGAGCTTGAATACAAGGGGGAAAAAGCATTTTTAAAAGTAGTCGTCTGTGGTACATGGCAATAAGTCTGAATGTGTCACTTCAAGCCCAAAAATGTGCTTCCAAGCATGAGGTCTCATTAGGGTTAACATCCCTCTATCATTAGAGCTAGCTGTGTTCCCCCTCAGCTTTAACTTTCTATCCTGTACGTGCTCAAATAACAGCCCTTTTCTCCATTTTCCAGAGCCTGTCTCAGTCAATTAATTGGGTCTACTGAAAACTGAGCACACTGTACAGATCTTATTTTTGTTTTTCCGTTTTTAATTCCAATGATTTGGTTTGTCACTTGGTAAATTTAAAATTTGTGATCATGGATCTATGAAATGCTTAATTCTAGGATGATTGAAGATGAGTTAATGTTCACATTTTTGAATATTTGGTCACTGATAATGCTTTTTTATTTCACTGTTTATTTGTCCTAAGGTTGACTGTATTCAGGAAGTTCCACGAGAGGAGACCCCACCACCTTCCAAATTTCAGTCAATCGGAGTACAGGTGGAGGACGGGTGGCAGTAAGTCCTCTTCCTGTCCTTGTAACAACGTGAGGAATTTATATTATAGACACACACACTGCTCTGACTATTCTTTCCTTTACAGGAGCTATGTAGATGTGAAGTAATGTGAATGTCAGTTTTTTTTTGTCTGAAAACTATCTTTGCGTGTTGTATTGTATTCTTGGCATGAGCATTTAATATTTACACTTGTCTCTGCTTACTGTATATTTGAGACCCATTTCTAGGTGTAGTTTGCATTCTCCGCTCGTGATGTTTTGAATGCCAGGAAGTTATTGGACGACTCATGCCTTCCTCATATATTTTCTTACTTTTGCATGCTGCATTTGGTGTTTTGTATGTAGCATCTGTTCTGAGTCCTGACTGATATTTTAGCAACATAGCCAGCTGAACAATAGCTCCTCTGTTTATTTTTACGTTGTCCCTCTGTTGTACACATGTTTGTGCTTTGTGACAATCCCTCAGCTGTGTTTGTTTTGGTTCAGCAATTACCAACAAATATGGCTTCCCTTGTGCTTTCCCATTCTTTTGGTCTTCCTGTTCTCCTCTGATATCGGTTAAGATTCTTCAAGAAGCACTCCTAAAATTTTGTTAGCTAACTGAATCGCCACTTTCTGTGTGATATCAGGAAATACAAACAATGTTTAGTGAAACAACATTTATGTTCAGCCTGCTCTTCCATTTACCATATGAAAACAAGAAGCTGGACTCCCAGTGATAAGAGGTCGGTTGATGACGGTCTGAGTGCTCTATTATTGTATATACAAAGCCTGGTCTCTAATCAATCCTGTTTATTCATATCTATATTGACCAGCAAAGTGACTCAGTGTTGAAACCAAGTATTGTGTGTTTGTTCCAGTAATGGAGACATAGCTGTTGAATAATTTAGTGTTTTCTTTGTCCACTGCTGTGCACATAAATAGTGGAAAAAGAAAACAAAGTTTACAAAAATGGGAATTCTTGCTCTACAAAAAAGCCCATCTGTAACAATGAGTCTCACCTTGTTTGTTTCAGGCTCAGTCGCTCCAGTAGCATGGCCTCAAAACAAGAAACAGACTCAGACACACAGGATATCCCCATCATCTCCCATGTTAATAATGTCAAACACTCAGAGAAGAAAGTCATGGTCAATAGTGCCAGCCAATCCACAAGCTCCCCTCCCGGACAGGACTCTTTAGACAACGGAGACGTTACTGGTGACGTCTCTTCACCCCCACCGCCCAGGCAAATCCTCAACCGCTCCACTACACGAAGTAGCTCCTCCTCCTTCTCTGAAAGTCTGGACCCAGCACTGGACCCCTCATCCCTACCACCTCCGGACCCTTGGCTGGAGAGTGGGAACATCAGTAACAGCAGCGCCCCCCAGAGCGGAGGAGGGGGAACGCTGTGTCGGAGAGATGGCCACTGGTTCCTCAAACTGCTGCAGGCCGAGACGGGACGCATGGAAGGCTGGTGCCAGCAGATGGAGCAGGAGACCAAAGACAACCAGCTTTCAGAGGAGGGTAAGGCTGCCAGGGTAGTTCCAAAAACCTAGCAAAAGCTTTTTTTTTATTGTGAGAAGGTGAACAAGACTGGTAAGGAAAGAGAAAGGCCTAGAAGATATTTTTAAAAACTTTGACACAAAGTACAATAATGAGTTTAAAACTGATTAAAACACCTTTCATAAGCTGCTAGAGATTCCCAAAAATGGGAATGACTTGCTCCGTTTCTATTTCAGTGATAATATTTGATTGCATTTTAAAGTTTTATTCTTGGATTAGCAAAATGTAATTTCCATCTCCTAAATGAAGTTATTGGCCCAGAAATAGCAGAACAAAGTAGCCAAAGTGTTGCTGAAGTGAAAAATGTGCCGTCCCATTCAATGAACCCTGCAGCTTGAGCCTCTTCAAGAGGTCTGTTGCTATCTGAGGCAGAACCTCATAACAGAGCTCTGTTATAGGCCTCTGCCTCAGGCCTTACAATCACTCAGACGTACACAGCATGGAGGGGATGAGGCGGTAATACCTGGGGTTACCACACACGAGACGGCCTGTAATCCCCAGAATTACACAAATCTACTCTGGAACTGATTAAACCTCCAGATTAGATTAGTAGTTCAACATCAGCAGTGAGCACACACACAGATACACACTGAATGCACAAACAAACAAATGGCAGGAAGGCTTTGGATGCTCAGTTCCTATCGGAAGCGCTGGATCAATGTATAAACAAGGCTCTGCAGTGGGTTGAGGCCATATGTTGTGTGTGTGTATGTGTTTGTGTCTGTATGGCCTTTTTACAGTAAACTAGTCAGCATTAAATGTGATGCAAATCTGTATTACAAAGATGGGGCTCACCACACTATAATCACATTGCCATAACTCTGCAATCCAGTGATCAGATAGGAGTCTCAATTTTGTCAGGGCTGATGTTTGTCCTAGTTTTTCCACAGTGCCACACTGGCATACTGACCACTGTCCAACAGAAGGCTGCAGTATCTATATAAGCTTAGATGAAAGGGGATAACATTGTCCAATACACTGTAATCCTCTTCATGCCTCCCTGTGGAATTACTTGGGCTATGTATTTTAAGGCACACCTACATGATCAGACACATGCAGTTAGTTTTTGTTTTGCATCAAACCAGAGTTATGTATGTAGGTCACGGATCCCTTGGAGTAGTTTGGGCTGTTGCTGTACCTGTTTGCTATGGGCAGCTCTCCATTTGTATGCCATGTTTCCTAACTTTAGCTGAAAAGGATAGATCTGGCATTCAAACTTTTATAACAGGATGCTGCTGAGATAAACAATTTCTGATTTGTGTTCCCTCTTTAGTGCTGGGGAAGGTTCGTAGTGCAGTAGGAAGTGCCCAGCTCCTAATATCCCAGAAGTTCCAGCAGTTCCGTGGACTGTGTGAACAAAACTTGGTGCGTATAAAGCTTTTCTGTAATGCTTCCACTCTACAGGTCTGCACAGGCATGAAATTGAGACTTGCATTCGGTGTCCCGAACTCAGGTGTTTTTAGACATAATAATGTTTATGCTTCACAACAAACACAAAAACACAGCAATAAAATACTCAATAATAAAAGAGAAATGCAACTCATAACAGCCGATAATTGAAACCATAAAAACACCAAAGATAAAAAAGTAAAAAGCAATTCAAATAGAGCCATGCAAGACTTAAATGCAACGAAAAGAATGAAGTACAGTGTGAATAAAAATTAAAAATAAACCTAAACTTTAAATACCTTTTTTTTTATGGGAAAGCCTTTAGATAAAAATAAGTCTTTAAAAGAGCGCACTGATGTCGGCAGGTGCAGTTCCTCCAAAATAACTCAAATATAACGTCAGATTTGGTTTGGTCTTCTGCAAGGTACACTTGCCTGCCTGAGGCACTTGAAGGCTTTCACAAAAAAGAAAACCAGCTAATCTGGGAACAGCCATGATACACAGCAGTTTGTGCCTACAAAGAATAATGCATGGTAGCAATGAAATACAAGGAGCTTATAATAAGCCAATAAGCCATTCCTCTTAGATAACGTGTTTTACTGGAAATGGCTTTATACAAATTGTGGCCAACTACCAGTGTATGACACTATAACATTATCTCAAATTAGTAAACCATCTGTTTTGCCTGTCGGTTGACACAAAAATTTCACAGATAGTAGCTCGATGAACCTGGCTAGTAAAGAAATCCATAACAGTGCAGATAAAGCATTTAACGTAACACACCTGTTCTGCAACATGGACAGGTACAATGCAGTGTTATACACTGTTGTAATGGTCTTAAGACGCCTTCATTGTGAAAACAGAGACTTTGTGAATATGATATATTTGAAGGTAATCAAACAAGCCCAAAGCAAAATGACCATGAGGCTCAGGTCAGATGGCATGAAACACACCACAAGAGGATTCGCTGTGAATAAATGATTTAGTAATTTCCGTCACTGCTTCTGCAATAAATAAACATCTTAATCATTAATATTGTGCACAATGCATAGCGGGTAGCTCTCCAGATTTTCTCCACATTAACATATTGACTCTGTTAGGAACATAATTATAAGCAATAATCGCTCCACTGTTTACTGAACTTGAAAAGCCCATAAACATTATAGCAAAATGGCACATTTGTTTTACCCAAAATGTGTAGACATCACAGCAGTGAATGCAGCTGCTTGAGTGTAAGGAAGCCTGCACAAACAGAAGCCAGTCTGCACTAAGCGTTACAAACAGTGGCTATGACAGGAAAAGAAGTCAAAGCAGGACTTACTTTACATCTGTTTGACAATCTGTGCAGGCTTTGCACACATACTAAGCACAAGGGCGGTTGTTTGGAAACAAGTGAGGGGTTAAGTCTGTTGGTACTTTTAAGATGAATGCAAATTTGGGTCAGATGATCACATTTCTTCTTCACATTGTCAGATTTATGTTGTTCGTATTACTCTGGCTCAACATGTAGTTTTAGTTCACTCGGTTATGTTGAAGCATTTATAACTTAATTACGTTCTGTATTTTTAAGTTACTAAAAAGGATAAAGCTCTGTCGCGATCATCCTGGATTTCAGCTGGAGAAAAGAATTGAGCTGTAACATGGCTCCCTCTAGTGACGAATATGGAAAGAGCAGCACTGGATGGCAAGCAAAGCATTTAAGTGATTCAGTAGAGGTGTAGCACAGTACTAAGCTACTGTGATAGGCCAGTGAATAACTTTTGCCGGGATGGCTGTCCCGTCAAGTCAAGACTGTGAACTGCAACTTCCCAGGTTTGTGTTGCATGTCATTCCCCATCTCTCGCCACTCATTGCCTTCATTTTGCTAATGTCAACTATAAGAACAACTCTGAAAACAAACAGTCAGTAACATTGCACCAGAACCACCATCACTCTAATTACACCTACAGCAAGTAATTACAAAGTGAAATTTTAGTGTGACATTTTGACACAGTTTATTTACAATATGATGAAAGCAGAGTTCTTTTGACTATACATACAGCCACTACTGTCAAGCAGTACCAGCCAAGCAGCAAGGGGCTGTAGTGCAGGGTGCCTGAATGTGGCCAACCATTTCAAGTCTCTACTAGCAGAGTGGATTTGAAGATGATAACTTTGTTTTTTTTATTAATTGAGTGGTTTATTTTACAATATTTTTTTAATCATGTACCATGATCCATATCTGCAGCTGAAGACCATGAATGGATTTAAAATAGCCTCATGTCTGTGTTTTATTTTTTAATTTGTCTAAGGTCAAACCCTCTTGAAAATCTCATTTGTGAGAAGCCTAAGCTCCTCTGTTGAGCATTAAATGTCTACACTGCAGTATTAACTGTGTCCTCTTTCCTCATCATCATTCATTTACATCCCCTTCTCCCTCTTTTGTTCAGAATGTGAATGCCAACCCACGGCCCACAGCCCAGGACCTGGCTGGTTTCTGGGACCTGCTGCAGCTCTCCATTGAGGATATCAGCCTCAAGTTCGATGAGCTCTACCACCTCAAGTCCAATGACTGGCAGCCTGTGCTGTCTGCGGCTGCCCAGTCGCCCCCTGAGCGGAAGGTACTTCCCACCCCTGCTGCCCAGTGCCCTGGCTGGGGTAGGAAAGCCGCCGAAACCGGCCTCTCTCCTCCCACCACCACCACCACCATTCTCCCACTCTTTTTTATCTCCCCTTTTGACTTCCCTCTGTCCCCACGTGGGACGGTATCTAACAGGGCCTCCCTGTCCAATACAAAAGGGCCAGAGAGAGCCCTTTAGGCATGCATGGAAAACTTGATCTCAAACAGGGCTGTCGTTGGTGTGTTTATAAATGTGAAGCCCTGGTTTGAGCATGCATGTGTCACTTACGGATGTGTGTTGAAGTGGAGCATGGCGAAGATGCACTGGCTCATGTGACCGAATGCAGTCTTGCTTTTGTTCCCTCTCCGTTTTAAATATCTTTGCTTGCATTTGTGTGTCTTTGTCATTGTTACCAGCTCCCTCCCTGTGTGTGTATGTGTGTGTGTGTGTGTGTGTGTGTGTGTGTGTTTTAACTGCTGTATGTGAGATGCTCTTGTTTCATGTTGCTTTGCAATGAAAATGCATTGACTGTGTGTCTTGTGGTCCTTTTTTTATTGTGTTTTAAGTTTGATCCAACAATTCATGTTGCCATTTCATGTCTTTGAAAGTTGTCATATAAATGACTGTTTTTCTCAGTGGTTGTTTGTCTGTTTTTACCTGTCCTCTGTCTGTCTTCTGTCTGTCTTTTTCTGTTTATCACATAAAACCACTAAATGTTACTTCAAGCTGTTTGAAACAAAACAATCAGCATTAGCGTGATGTCTTTGTCAAAGTCCTGTCTGCTAAACCTGCCTATAAAAACACAGCCTCCTGAAGTTTCCTCATTACATTCTCTCACTGTCTTGTATCTGTCTTTTCTCTTCCTTTGGCACACTGCTCTTTCCCTCTTTCCTCCCCTCTCATGTTTCATCACTTCCAATGCTGCAGGACGAGGAGAAGGCAACCCCTCCAGCATTAAAGAAGCCCGGTAAGGGACGACCGTTGCTGGGCCGAGAGAAGAGCGCCGACTCGTCGTCCACCTCCTCTTCGGCTTCGGCAGAGAAGCAGAGACAAGAGGCTCGCAAGCGTCTGCTAGCTGCTAAAAAGGCTGCGTCATTTCGACAGAACTCGGCCACAGAGAGCGCAGACAGCATCGAAATCTATGTCCCTGAGGCCCAGACTCGTCTCTGAGAGGGACAGTGAGAGGGAAGAATATGTGGTCGGATCAAAGGACAGATAACTGTCGCTGGAGAAGGAGTGGAAAACTTCCAATGCAAATGAGCTAACTGAGTAAACAAGGATGGAGGTAGGGGGAGGAGAGATTAAGGTCTTAATGATTGGGGTGGGGGTTGATTTGGCTATTTTTGACACACTTAAAGTTGTAGGCTGGTCCTGGTGGCTTCAAACACTAATTTAACAAGACGGAAAATGAAAAATGTAACTTTTATGGATGCGACGGACTGTGAAGCAAGAGACTCCTCGTTTGAGGCTGCCATTGAAAACCTCAGCTGATGAACTGTATAATTTCTTGTTACTACTCTTGATATCATAAAATTGTTAATGAAGGTATTGTTATTACGACGATTATATCCTACAGAATCTATATGAAGACTGTTTGAAACGCTCCTCTATCTTGGCTATATGATCTATTAAGTGGGCAGAAGGCAAACATTAATGCTCTTCTGTCTCCCATCGTCCTCCTCTCTTCCCAGATCATTGGCCATCTTGTAGCTTTGCACAACACCGCCTTGTGGCCATCACACACACACACTGTGCACACTACATCCACTGCACTCACAAACACACTGCAAACTCACACCTATGTATGTCTTCCTTGTATTTATTTGTTTATGTTATTCATCCCTTTGTTTTGTATAAAAATCTGTTTAGATCTGCTAATCTGAATATGTTTGGTATGATGAATCTGAGAGTCAGATTTGAAGGGGTATTTATATAGTTCCTAGCAATTAATTCGTGTGCGTGTGTCCTTAAAGATGTTCTTGTGTCAAAGATTAACACTGGTGAGAATCTGTGAAGACGAGTTTCTTAATGGTTTTGAATGAAAGCACATCCCGATATTAACGATGACCGAGCATGAGGATCTCTGTTTCATTCAGAATGTCAGTGGCCACAATATTACTTAATATTTTCTTTGTAGGGAAGAAATCTTCGACTCCTTGTTAGTCTCTCTTGCTTCTCTGTCCCATTAACTTTGTTTTATATGTTTGTGCTGTTACTGAATAATCCAATCAGGATTTGTGTTCCATCTGTCTGTTTAATGCTTCTTTAAGTGCTTTTATTAACCACACTTAGCATTCAACTTGTACATCTCAAATAAACCTAGGGCTTTTATCGAAGTGATGCAGCAGGCTGAGTATCCAGGATGATACTGTGTTATGGTTTGTGGGGCCGCACATTAAGGCCTGTGTCTTGTGCGTGTTGCTGTTATTTTTATACTTTGATTTCCGACAGCATTTTGATTTATTTCGCCTCCCATCACTGAACAAAATCAATCTTTGTTACCACTATTTTTTTCCCCTCATTGAACATCATCCAAAGTACCTGCACTTTTTTTATTCAAAGAAACAAGATATTTAATTAAAGCATTACATACATTAGTCATTGTGTTTTTCATCTCTTATTAAATGCTGCTTTCTTTTTGTTTTCATGGAAGACTGCATAAGCCAAAGATGAATTCACTGTTTCAAATTCATCTCATGTATGTAAATGTCAGCAGCAGGGAGCTCAGCAGTAACTGTGCTTAATGTCAAAATAGATGGACTGTAGCCGCAGAACTGTTTGTATTACAGGTTCAACATGTTGATATGCACATGCCTGGAAGCTTAAGTAGAACAGCCCATCACTGCGATTATTCTGAGTGATTGCTTTGCAGTGTTCTGGAGCCTCTCCGCAGCCTGGAAACTCTCATTTTGAAAAGTTTGATTTCTGACCTGTAGAGGGCGACAGTGGTTGATTTCCAATCGGAGATGCAGAACATTGTATTGCACCGTATCCACACAATGGAAAGGCATTTACACTATTAGGCCACATGCGGCCCTGCCCTGTTTTGCATTAAGAGGACACATTGTATGGATTACACATATTTACAGACAGACTCCTCTGTCTCATTTAAAGCCACATCCCAAAACACAAAGAGGTCTGAAACGAAGCCTCTTGGTTTAAGAGTCATTAATTTAGGATTTCACTCTGGAAGTACGGCACATGTCCAACCATAAAGTCAACCCTGACATGCCTTAAATCAATCGCAGTTGTTTGCCTGTCTTCCACTCACATTTGGCTTCTCCCAAGTGGTAAGCAGACAAAGAGTAACTTCCCCTTCCTAATTAGTTATGTTAAATGGTCACAGCGCCCCTCCACTGCTCTTGCTGCTGCAGTGCCTCTTTCTCATCCACTGTGACCCAAAAATGCAGGCTGGGGCTTTGAATTGGAAAAGCCTGATGACCACCATTCTTTCTCTATCTTGGCCAGAGCTTTCTCTTGATGGCTGGCTTTTGTTTGCCTGTTGTGGATGACTCTCAGCAAGGAAAATGGCCCTGGGGTGTCAATAGCCTGTTCCCTGGTCGCTGTCAATGCCACCACCACCCCCCAGCCCCATTTGACTGGGTTGGGGACTGTTAGCACCTGAAGGCCTTTTGTGTGGCTTGAACTCGTCGTTAGCCTGATTTGATTTCTGACTGCCAGGAATAGTAGTGTGTCTGTCAAGTTGTTTTCCCGCAACAAGGTAGTTTGGTGTCAATATAGGTGCGGTGTTCTACAAATGTCAGACAGATTGTTAGTTGATCTCCATTTCGTGGGTATTGAATAATCAGTCTTAAGAATGAATTATGATTAACGGGGCACAATGTAGCTTTGGAGAAGAAATTCAAACTCCGAATTTCAATATGTACAATAATAATGAGGTAATAATACAAACTCAGCAATATTTGTTTTTTGAATAAACAAGCTGTTCTCGGAGGAAAATAAGGTCGACCGAACACTGTTTGAAGCTAGAAAGGAGGCAGGCTCTGCCACATATAAACAAAGTAAAACGGTATGAAACTGTGTTGTCCTTTCAGCTCTGTTTGTTTATTCAGTTAATTCAGTCATGAAAACAAAGAGTTTGTTTGTTTAGACATAAAAAAAATCAGCAACTGAAGATGTTCCTCTCCAAATAAAAATGTCTTCCCCAAAACTACATAGTGCACATTTAAGAGGAAGATTGCTGTATATGTAAACGACTAGCTCGAAAGGCAATACACTGCAACAGCTACATGTATATGGAACCGCTGCTGGAGTATTTTTAAAACAACTTCATAACGTATAATTTCTGAATTTATTTTGCCTGCTGTCACACAAAACCGTAGCTCTGCCTGACTTGAACACACATCAGACACAATCTTGCATCTCAAATCCGCTGAGGGAAGAAAGGGGGAAAGTTGTTCTATCACTCGACCATCAAAAACTGAAAAGGCGATTCTCTTCCAGCCCACAAAAACAAAACTTGGATGTGTAAAATAGCAAGAGATGTCAGTGCTCATCTAATGCATATAAACAAGGCTTCTCTCCAATACACACAGCTATCATTGGGACACACCTAGGTCTCTTTCCTGGGTAGAGTCATCCATGATCCAAACAGCTGCACCGTGGGGGGTTTTGTTGCTGTAAAGCCATTGATGTAAAGGTGATAACGGTAACGAGAAGTGTTTTCAACACTTGAATTCAGCTGAACTCTTTAGGCCCCCTTGAACTATGGAACACAACAGTGAAATTGTGATCCATAAATACAAAAGTAGCAAGAGTTAAAATGTCTAGCTACATCCTTTATAATGCGACCAAAATTGTGCCATATCTTCAGAGAGACCAATGCTCGTTTAATTTTTCTGTTTCTTCTCTATTACACATTATTAAAAGTTAACGTCCCTGTAAGATTATTTAACACATTTGCAACTTTTTTTCCTGCATTCCAGGGCTGAGAAAAAGATCAGTATAGAAGCTGCAAGAGACGGACAAAGAGACAGATTTATCCCAAGAGGAGAGTATACCTCAGCTGGGATACCACCAGTGAATCCACTAGTCCAAAGGCCTGCTTGCAAATGGAAAAAATGGCTCATTAGCATTTCTGCTTTGTTCCACTGAGTCAGGCATAAAACTGGGAAAGGGGTGAAGGGCAGAACATCTGCTCTTATCACAAGAGATGATATAGCAAAAAGTGTCTGTAAAAAATACTAGAACAAATATTTTATGAGGCAAGCACATTTTAAAACCTAGGATCTGTTCAGCATAATACTCTATAGGCTGTATGTGTGTGTGTGTGTGTGTGTGTGTGTCAGGGTTTGTGGGGGTTTAGTATAAAAAGGCAAAGTTGTGAGTGAGTGAGTGTGATTTACCTAGATTCTTGTCACTATACTCTGGTAACATTTAAAGTACATGTGCAATACTGAGTATAAAAGGGTTATTTGATATTAAGATGAAACTTATGATGTTGCATTTCTCCCCCTCTGTGCTTCTTAAAAGTCGTCTTCTGTAAATAAGAATGAAAACCCAGACTGAAATTCTCATCTTTTACAATGCTGTAGATCTATTTATACTATTTCAGAGTTGTTCAGATGTATAATGGAGAGACGTAACATTCAATAAAATGCACACGATACTTTCTCAAAAAGTTCATCATGGCTGTATTTTGCTTACTGTTTCGCTGTCTGATAACTGTTAATGACGAGTTGATTCAGCTTCTGGATGTCATTTTCCTCATAGACTGTTTTTTTAATACTGGTAATCTATTTTTTGTTGTCTTGATTTGATTTGTTACTTCAAATCTGTTTTAATTTGTTGCGTTCATGTGCACATTATTTTCTTTAGCAGTTATGGAAGGTATTGAACACATAGGCTAATGCTTAAACGGCCACTATGTAGATAATTCAACTAAGTAATTCAAATAGAGAATTTGTAATATTAACAATAATAATGAGGTAATATTACAAACTCTTGAAATATTTATCTCGTCCATAACTGAATGAACAAGCTGTTTTCTGAGGAAAATAAGGTCCTCAGAACACTGTTTGAAGCCAGAAAGGTGGCAGGGTCCGCCACATAAAAACAACAGTATGAAATTGTGTTGTCCTTTAAGGTCAGTTTGTTTATTCAGTTGTGAAAAAACAAAGATTGTGGTTTTTTTAGGCATAAAACCATGAGTCAATGAGGATCTTTCACTTAAGATAAAAAAAAAAAAAAGTCTTCCCCCAATCTACATAGTGCTCCTTTAAATTCTAAATTTAAATCTTCATACAGATTTGTGTGGCTCTCTCGTGCACTCCTCCCGCTCATTGGGCCTGCATGGGAAATCCAATCATCCCAGAACATCTGCAGCACCTCTTTCACCCGCGAGCCTGTCGTCAAACAGACTACTGTCGAGATATGACAGCAGGACTTGTTGCAGACAGTGTGAGCCGACATTACTCGGTTCAGTTTAATTATGAACTTATCAAATGGGGTCACCAGTCGACGCTTTCGACGTGTATGATTTATGTAACAAGAACATTTTGCTCAACGTTACGTAAAGCCTTCCCACACTGAGAAACTGTCTCCCGCACACAGGAATAAAACAAAAAAAGAAAAGGACCAAAATGGTCACAAAAGATGACTGTGTTGCTATATTTACACTGTCTGGTGTTAGTGTGACCGTGTGGTTTCAACCGTGTCGACAAAATAACATTGTTTCAATGACGGCGATATATTTTGAATGAAATGGTTCTCCCGTCAGTCACTGAGCCCGTCTGCTCTCCAGTGAAGCGCTCCTATTGGCCGGCGACCAGCCGGGAGGCGTAATGGAGCCCTGTGATTGGCCGACGGGCGTTGATGAGGCGGGATCATTTCAGCTGCGACTGTCAAGATTGGCAAAGAGCTGGCGCTGCAGCGTGCAGGTAAAAAGGAACAAGCGACACAAAACAGAAAACATTTATCCTGGCGGAAAGCGACGTGTGCGATGGAAGAGGACCGTCCGGTGAAAGCTTACCGTGTGGCGCGACAGAACCCCTATAAGCGAGGTATTTAAGTCGGCGAAAAAAAGCGCAACACCTTCAGCTTCTTGGAAGAAAGTGCCGTTGTGTCAACCATCGCTCGGCTCCCGGGGCACGCTTTGTACAGCGAGCAACTTGGACAGCTGCGTGTTTTCAGGCGAGCCATCAACAAAGAATGAAAGCATTCAAACGAGGTGAGTCGTGTTTTCTACCACTTGCCAGGCACGTTTATCAGCCACAAAGTATCTGTCCGCCGCGTCTTCGCTGTTGGTTTTGCCTGGTATGCGGGCTTTTTGTTGCGAGCAAATGCAGCGTGTGTTTGTGTTTAAATTCGGAGGGACAGCTAGCCAGCTAGTTATCTCTGGAGGCAGCAGGCATGGTGTCCATCTGGCGGAGTGACATGCGGGAGGCTGTGTTCTCTCCTGCCTGTCTCCTTTGTGCGCTCCAGATGGCTAATTTACCGAGAAGCTCTTGTGTTTGCCTTGTTTTAACGTCACATTTTGTACTATCCGGGTGTTTTACCCCCGGGTTTTTATTTCGCTGTGATTTGTGACGTTATCGGTTTGATAAAAGCGAGCTGGTCGCAGTTTGGTGTCTGATGTGAGCTCAACTGTTTTCTAACGGTCACATTCAAATCCTTAGCGTCGGTGTGAGTTTGTTGTGAAGTTTACTTCACTGTCGAGCCTCAAAAACGTCACCCTGTAGACCATTTTACACCTTTTTATTGTTAAAGAGTTAAAAAAATAAAAAAATAAATAGAAGAAGCACTTTCACATGGCACACGTTTAGCCAATTGTTTGCAGCTAGAGGGGACATTTTGTAAACAAAAAGTTGGTTTAAATTTAGTGTGACACGCTGTACTAGCTAAGCTAACACCTGTCTGAGATTTCTAAATGCCTAAATCAATCCCACATTGACTGAGTGACGTTTTATGACGAATCTTTTAAATGTTTATCCAGTGATAAAGTGTTCAGGGATGAGGGAACACAGCTTTGTTGTGGGCCTCATCATTTACCTCACAGAGATTGTTATCAGAGGCGAGGATAACCTGACATGTCTGTCAAACTAATGAATGAGAGACAGAATTTTAGACCTAATTAATTAAACAGAATTCAACCCAGAAAGTATTAGAAATGTTACTCTAACTGATTGAAATCAATACTGTGATTTACAATTGGGATTGTTTTTAGAACAGTCACATTGGAAAACGGTTGATGTTCACTGCTACATATCAGCATTACACCAGAAAATAAACTAAAACAATTTTAGTGCAATTACTCAGTTTGAATCATTATTGGGGACAGAAAAAATCCTTTAAAAAAATGTTAACAATCTTGACATCAAATCATGACGTCATTCCACCACAAATTGATAGTCAATAATGTGCAGCACAGTCAGGCTGACTGTAACAGACTACTTTAGATGTGAGTGGAATTGGGGCTCATTTACACAAATTGGAGGGAAATGTACTTTGCATTTGCATTTAGTCTTTCCCCCCACTTTTCTAACCTGGTTGTAGGACTTCCCTCATTGTCGAGGAATGCAGAATTCAAAAGATTTTGTCAACTGCTCCAGCAGTCCTGAGCCGAAGTGGCACGAGGTGAAAACGGCCTTCTTTGCATGGTCAATAGGGTCCTGGGCCACTAGCTACTGTGATGTTGATATGCACACAATCTTCTTTGTGAAGACAGGCGCTGCCCCGGGGGTCAGGTTTCACCCAGCCCCAGAGAAAGACATTTACTGCATTCTGTGGCCCACCCCTGGGATCAGGCATGTTCCATTTTGAGGGGAGATTCTCTCCAGTGGCCAACCGGAGACTGACAAAAAAGCCCACAACAAAGTTCAAACCACACAGCATGCGTTTGAACGTGCTCTGCACACTGAAGCTTTGTGAGCCACACTTTAAAAATAGGAGGTTAAAAGTAACAACAGGGTTTGTACACTTGTTCACTGCTAAGTGCTAAACCACTGCAAACCATTTCTTTTTTTATTTTGGGACTAGTCTCTGCTCACATGGCTCCTAACTGTTGCAAATGTTGTAAAAAAGGTCTCATTTTGTGTGTGGATCAGACCAACACCCCTTCTACAGAAGCACAATTTGGTGTATGGTGATTAACACAAGATCAACAGTTGCTTCCTCCCTTCCTCACACATCTTGTATAGCAAAATAAAGATGCACAAAAAAAAGACAAACTAAATGACTACATTTGATATAAACATGTTGGTGAAATGACGGGGAAAAAATAACCTGACGGCTCTCTTCACCCCCAATCCCTCAGCTCTGGAAGATGAGCATCGCCCGGAGCAGGAGCACTCCTCGGCGGTGTCGGACAGCGATGACGGTTCCCCGCTCGACCTGTCAGGAAGAGGGCTCTTTGGGAAGCGCCGTCGCCGCGGCAACCTGCCCAAGGAGGCAGTGCAGATTCTGCGGAGCTGGCTGTACGAGCACCGCTTCAACGCCTACCCATCGGAGCAGGAGAAACTCAGTCTGTCGGGCCAGACCAACCTCTCTGTGCTGCAGGTGAGAGACACATTTTAATTTATTTGTTTTTGTCTCTCCTAGAAGCGTTCAGAAGAGGAATTGACACTTGTGGTACACCCTGTTTCTGCATTCTGGTGGTGTTTTTTTTTCTATTCTAGACATTCATTTAGTTTTTGAAAAAATATTTTTATTTGTCGTCACATTCCTTTAATTTGTTTTCAAAGTGTCAGGAAATAGTGAAAAATGTCATTCAGTGTCTCCTAAAGCCCCAGATTACATCCGAAGATGGCTTGCCTGAAATATATTCATTTTACTGTCATAAAGGGGTTAATTAACCAGAAAATTTACATTTGAGAACCCGGAGTCACTTGAACCAAGTAATTATCCAAATGTTTGGCAACTTATTGATTCATTGTTGCAGCTCTAATTTGTTTGATGGTTTTTATACATACCTCTCACATTGTTACATATTTCACTGAATTGTAATGAGTTTATAAAAAAGCAGTGCTTTTAATTGAAATAACGTTGCTATGATGCCAAACATAGTTGCTACTTTTATGTGTATAGTCTTTGAGCAGTCAGGAACATATCAATCAATTATTCTTCTTGTATTGCCACAGGTTGACCTTGACCACTATCAGTCTAAATGTGTACTCGTTCATTATAATACCTTACATGGTTCGTTGTCCTGTGCTTTCATTCTTAAATTTAGCTCAAGTGATACATATTTTCATAAACACTCGTCACCAGCTGGAAAAGTGAAAGCAAAACAGTAATCAGATGGTATTCCCACACTGTGCTGCTGAGAGTGACACTTTCCCAGCCTTCCTTTTTCACTTCAGTGCTCAAGTAGTAGACGTTTCCTCTTTACCTCTCAACGCACAAACAGACAGGCGGCATTAGAGCAGGCGTTACAGAACGGCATCAGGCGGCAGCAGAGTTTCTTGTTATGTAGTCAGTTCACTGGAATGCCTTTGGCTGGCTTCTCTGTGGCTCAGCATATTTGAGCTCAGACCTTCATTATTGCCAGCTGTCTGAGGGCTCTCATCTCTGTCTTGCTCACTCTCTCTCTCTCTCCTTAGTGTGGGAGGCTGTACCACTAGAGGGGGTAAGGAAGGCCTGATGTGCAGATGTAGATGAAGGGAAATGTGAAGGTGGTTATTAAGTTCACAGGCCTCAGATCATTTTTAAGTTCATGAATGTGGTGACGGGTTTGAGTTAAGAATCTGGCTAATTGAGAGTTGAACTGAAGCTGTCTGGTAAAAAACATTTGTCTGAGTTTGATAGATATAAAAGGGCATTTTCTTTATTTTTTTATTTTTTTTAAAGAAAAGCATCCTTTTTTTCTGACAACCGTTCTCACTCTTTTCCCAGATCTGTAACTGGTTTATCAATGCGCGTCGCCGCCTCCTCCCTGACCTTCTTCGCAAGGATGGCAAAGATCCCACCAAGTTTACCATCTCCCGCAAGGTTGGTGGTAAAAATGAAGGCCACTCTTCTAATGGAGGTGGAGCCAGCTCTCCAGAGAGCAACTCATCCCAGCAGCGGCCGTCTGTCATCCGCTCTGCCCCCACACTGGACCTCAGTCTTCTTGGGAACACAGCAGCAGCTATTCTGTCAGGAGCTGGCTACCCCGGTAAGGAGGAATCGGTCCAGGCGCTGATGAAGCTTGATACACAAAGTCTTCTGAGGGAAGCGGAGGAACAGAGTGCCTGTCTCACCAGCACAATGGCAGCTAGCCCCACCAATGGCCTCTTCAACACGCCTCCTCCCACTCCTCCCGAGCTGTTCCCCACTCAAGATTTCAGCGACCTGAGGCTGCTGGTCGATGCAGCTCTGCAGAGGGCAGCTGAGCAGGAGAACCTGAAGAGGCTCCAGGAGAGCCAGAGCAGACCTACAGAGGCTGTAAAGACTGAAGTAGTGGAGGCGCAGTGCAGTGATTACAGCAGCAACATGGGGCCAACACCACCTCCAGAGGATAGCCAGCAAGTCATGGATCCTTCCAGGGTGCAGAGTTTGATGGAGAAGGCAATGGCTGTTCCAGTGTCAGCTGTAACGTCAGTAAAGGCTCCAGTGCCTCTTACCTTTGCAGCCTCTGTACCAGTCCCGGCTTCAGTCCTGGTCTCGGCCCCGAGGCTATCTCCTCTCCCAATGAATAAAGTCATCTGGAGCCCCTTGGAGAAGGATAACACCAGAGCTTCCAGTCCGCACCAGCCACAGCTGCTCCCAGCTCATCTGCCAACCTCAGTGCCAGTGTCTGCCTCAGTTTTAGGAATGCTGAATACTCAGAAACCAGCTGCTGCTCCAGCCATCACCCCAGCGCCATCAGCAGCTCCAGCCTCAAGCTCAGTTCCAGCTCCACAGCCCACTGCATGTCCTGAGAGTGCATCAGTGCCATCAGCTAGTCCCACCTCTGTCACTGCTCCCAGCCAGGCATCATCCGATAGTGTAGCACTTGTTCCAGCTGCTCTTTCTCCGGCCATCACCTCTTTTACACCCACCAGAGGGCTTCCGCTTTATCTGCCATTCCACAAATCCCCTTTAATCCCAGTCACAGTTCCATGTCCATCACCTATTTCAACTGCAGCGTCGTCTTCTCCAGCACCTGTTCACACCCCGGTCTTTTCCTCTGCACAAGCTCCAACTCCTCCAACATCCACCTCCACGCCAACGATTAAACCTCTTCTGAACCTGGCTTCCCACCTCTCTCCTCCTCCTCCTCTTCAACCCTCCAGCACCACCACCACCAGCAGCAGCAGCAGCAGCAGCAGTAGTAGTAGCACACTGAGGAGTTCAGCAATGGTGCCCAGCGTTTGGAGCATGGTTCATGCCGACAGCAGGCAACCCAGTGCTCTTCAAGTGGTTAAGACCCCCATCAGCACAGTGTGGGGCCCGCAGCACAGCCTGCACACAGTGAGTGAGACTGTCAACTAGGAGCTGAAAACACCTTTTTTTAATATATATATATATCTGTGGAGAAGAGGGGCCAAACATTCCCTTTGGCTGGACAACACTGTAAATAGGAGAATGTATCTTCATCACCAGTCATTAACACCTGTGCCTGCCGAACACAGGGAATGAACTGGGCCGTAGCGAACATGACTTGCTGTTTCAAGCTACTTTTTATTGTTTCATGATGGAGGCACCTACGGGCAAGAACACTCTTGATGTCATACCTGGAAAATGAACATTCCTCAGTGCTGAGTCGGTGTAATGTACAAAGCTTTCCATGACATTTTTTAAAATCTCTTTCCACATGACAACTTAAGATGAGGAGAAGAACATCCCTTAATTGTATAAAACTTCATTCGGTGTAATTATCAGCACCAGCAGTTAGCCTCTTCAGTAGCAGTACTGGACTTTATTGAATGTACAAAAGACATTGATATCATTGGCTAGGCTGCCTATCATCCATTCCCCTCCCCTAGACACAAAGGAGGATATAAGTTGTTGGTTTTTTTGGGGTTTTTTTCTACGTACAGCAACAACATCTCTGTAGATGTGCAATTCAGAGAATTTCTTTTGCAAAATATAGTCTGTTTACTACATTTCCCCCTTTTTTTTTCTTTGGAGATGAGCAAAGGGAAACTGATTGTACTACTGCGAGTCTGACTGAATGACTCGCCTCGATGTGTCTGTCTCCATCGAACCCCCCCCCTTCCTGTCTTTTTATAGCTGAGGGGATTCATCGGCCCTCGTGAATTGTCATCTCAAACACTCAACACATGCTCTCAAGCACCACATGTTTCTTTGTGTGCTTGCCGGGTCCAGTCCCTAAAAACGGGCTGTATTTCCTCGCTGTTCTGTTTATTACTTTACGCGATCAGTTGTGTGCAGCTCTCGGGGATTGTCATGGTGGGGGGGGCTCTGGATACAGGGCGAAGGGGAGAAGGTCACATTGGATCTGTTACAGAAATCAATTTCAATAGAGAGGTGTGCAGCTCGGTGACGACGTCAAGCTCTCAGCTCCTGAACTGAAATGTTACACTTGCTGTGAGGCATGGCGCCTTTTATCATTTTGTGGTGCAAACATTTAAATGTCGGATCCTCTTATTTGGGGGAAATACATCAATTATTCAGATTTCACTCATCTGTTTTGGGCCTTAGTATTTGGTCAGTGTATTTCAAACCTTGATGTCTTACTAGTGGAAAGATGAATTGATGCATATAGTGTCTCGGCAAAGCAAATGTAGCAAATATACCGAAGTAGCTTAAAATCTGCTGGAAGGTTTTTTGTTTCGTTTTTTTCCCAGCAGGTTACACAAGCATAAAAATCAAATATTTCCTCATCAGAGATTTTCCTCATTTAGAAATGGTTCCTATAGAGTTTCTAATCATTCATACAGCTGTAGTTTCCATGAAACTGTCTTGGCACGAACCTCAATAGAAGGCTGAATTCCACCTGGATATCCATAAACGGTAGCAACATGCAGAAAAGTTCCTCTGTGAATAATACAACAGTGAATCTTCAGTGCTTTCATGTTTACTCTTGTCATTGAGCTGTGCTTCATTCAGACGGTTACATTCAGCATGCGTGGAGAGAAGACGGAGACAGAGAAATGTGATGTTGGGTCAGAGTACTGCAGAGCACTAACCTATCACGCCCTGAAAAAGTTGTCTTGTTCACATCAGATGTGGTGGCTCCAGCTCTCCTCTTGTATTTCCACTTCTTTTTGTTTCGTTCATCCATCCTCACTGCCTCTGTGATGTCAGTTTTTTCTGTTACAGGTACTCACTAGACTGATGTGCATTTATACCTCAATTTACACAGGTCATGTCAGGCTTGGGTCATATGTAGAATACTAAGTATTAAAGTAATATTTTTATTGTTCATACTACATCATGCCACTGTGACAACACCCTATCGGTTATGATACTGGAAACGGCTGGTTTAAGTTTAGGCAGGCATGTTTTGTTTTTTTTATAGTAAGGTTTATATGTGATTGATTTTTTTTTTTTTTCTTTTAAAGATGCGCTCCAATCAGATCAGACAATGTGATGATACATGTAAATATTTTCAAAGTCATGTTTCTTTTGTTTGTTTGTATTGGCAGGAACTTAATCTCAAACTGTGTAGTTTCTTTCCAGCCGAATACATTCAAAAATATTTTTCAAGTTCATGTTGTGAATCATGACTGACTGTTGGCAGTATGACTGGCTGCTGTGCCTTAAACCTACGACTGAGGGATGATGTCCCTTTTTTTTTATATAAAAACTTCTCAATAGTCTGTGCAATATATGCCTTAAACTTTAAATGTGTGTTTTGTATAAGCATTTCAAAGAAATAAAAGTTCAGTTTTTTCATAAATGCTGTTTCTTCTCAGTCTTTTGTTACCTTCAAAACTAGCGAATGTTTAGTTTAACTAATTTATGAGGATAACCAAATTGCATCATGATGTTGAAAACATCAACACAAGTCCTTTTTTTTCATGAAAGACATTCTAACTAGTTGGTCATTTTCTGGTTTTGTTCATGCTTTCTCACTGTCTCTCATGGCTGACTGGGACAGTGTGACAGAACAGGGCCATTGCTGATGTTATTAGTAACACTAACCTTGCTGTGAAAAGGGTACATGGGCTACAACCTACATATGTTTATCTTTCAATGTTCAACAGCTTTGATTATTTCCCAGGAAAGATTTCTATATTTGAGCAGGAAAGTTGGGGAAAAAAGGTGATGTCACATATTGGTGTACACCAATGAGAATTTATCAGTATTTGAATGTGTCCACAGTCCTGATGAATTTAATGAGAGTTCTGGAGTGTTACACTCACAATGAAAGATGATTTTTCTGGACTTTGTTGTTTATTCGTCATAGTTAATGTTATAGCTTGCATTATCAAGATTTAAGATTACGTTCTCATGTTTTAAAGTCTGAAGTATACTCAAAAAAGAAACGGTTGATAATCTCTTTTTGACCATCTGTGTTTGTCGTAATGGTAAAACACAGTTTGAAACTTAACAGGTATGTAGTTGAGATTTTGAAGAGATGAGTGTGGTCTCCTTTGTTCTCCATCAGAGGAGTCATGGGTCAGAATGTGAGCATGGTGGATGTCGCAGCTGGTGTGATCCCATCACAAAATAGCCTCTAGTTTATTATAGTATTATAGCCTCTAGTTTAAAATATGAGATAAAGTCGTTGAATGTATCTATTTCCTTCGAAAGACCATATTTTCATGTGGCCATGAAACAGTCACTGACTTAAAAAGACGAACTACTAATGTTATTGCATGTTTTTTGTGGGGTATGTAGATGCAGAGCTGGATTAAATGAATTTAACTGCCACGCGATTATTGTTATGCTTGTATATGTATTTAGTTAGACATTTACTGTAGCTCATCAATTTATAATTTGGTATTCATATGCAATCGGTCAGTTATTTAAATTGGAAAGTATATCAGTATATGATACAAGACAAAAGTATATCATACCGCGCTATATCATACATGTCATTTATGCATTTTACATGTGATTTTAATGTGTATTCAAATTTTTAAATGGAAAATTTGCATTTACACATCCTTTCCGAGTGAAACCACTGAAATACTTTTAACCACACACTGATGCTAATGTAGGTGAACGTTAAAGAAAAACATTAAATGAGCAAATAATGTACGACCATTGAAATAAAGTTTTAGATCCCCCTACTGGCAAGGAGGCCCTAGACATGTGCCAAGAACTTGGAAACATATCCAGGTTAGTGCACTCATGCTCTTGTATAAAACTCAAACTACTGTGTCCCTTGGACCTTGGGCGGTGGTAGTGTTGAGTACAGTGTAGGACAAAGAGCATGCATGAATGCATCATTGAATTGAAAAACTAATGATGATGACTGAAGTAAGATGTAAGTAGGAGCATGAGAAAGAAAGCCTACACGAGTTCAAAGGCATGAATAAACTTTATTTGCCTGAGCAATTTCAAAACTCAAATCCTTCCACAACACAAACATACCTGATCCTTCAACAAATACACACAACCTCAGACTAAAAGCTCTAGTAACCGTTTCATCGAGAGGAAGGACTCGTCACTTTTAATAAAACAACCAGAATGATTTATTTATTTTTTTAAATCATTCACTCCAACATACAGGGAGACGCATTTTAAAGACGAGGAGATTCATCGCAGTGCTTGTGCAGGTGTGATGGCTAAATGGCAGGAGGAGGTAAACATTGCTGGAACTGTAATGAAGCACTGAACGTGGCAGTCCATAAAAAAAGAGAACCCCACACGCACACATACATGTTGTTTGATGCATCTCAAAAGAGTCCAACCAGGTTCCCTGCAATGATCTGTGGCTGGACTGCAGCAGTAGCTACGAGAAGCACACACACCTCACTTCATGGTGACCTTCAATGATACAAGACAAAATAATGTATGTAAAGCATTTCTGCAGATTCCAAATGAATCCCAAGCTCCCACCTTTCACATGTAGATCAATATAAATGAACACTTACAGCCTTTTATACATATAAAAAAAACTTGCTGCATACTATCCTCATTGAATTTCTCTCAAGGCCCCTAAAGGTGGGAGCAAGGGACTGATTTGTGGCACAGTATGTGTTTGGGGGGCCTGAGGCGGTCGCTTCCTCCCTCTACTCGTCGTCTTTGTCTTTGGCGCCGTGTTTCAGAATGCGGGTGAACTCTGCGTAGTTGAAGTTGCCCTTCTTGTCAATGGGCGCCTCGCGGAACAGCTCGTCCACCTCTTCATCTGTGAAGCGGTCGCCCATGGTGGTCAGCAGCTCTCTCAGGTGGTCCTCGTGGATCACACCTTAGACACAGACAGCATGTGAGACAACGTTCCAAACACTGGCTGTGATCTGCATTGGCGACATTTAGTTCACGCCCGACTCACCAGACCCCTCCTCATCGAAGCAGGCGAAGGCGTTGCGGATGACGTCCTCGGGGTCTGTTCCGTTGAGCCTCTCTCCAAACATGGTGAGGAACATGGTGAAGTTGATGGGCCCTGGTGCCTCGGCCATCATCCCCTCCAGGTACTCATCAGAGGGGTTCTTACCTGAGGGAAGGACATCACTGTTACTAAGGCTGGGTAATATATCGATCTTACATCATTACGGTGATATGAGAGTATATATCTTCTTCGATCGTTCTTCTGTTTCCTGGTTTTAAAGGCTGCATTACAGTAAATTGATGTCATTTTCTCAACTTACCAGACTGTCATTACCCGCTCAGTCATTATATCCTCATTACTGGTGATTGTTTATCAAAAATCTTGTTGCAATGGTGATATCAAGGTATTTTGTCCAGAAAATATTGTGATACTTGATTTTGTCACCAAGAATTTATGAAGTGCTTTTGAGGAGCTTTCAAAAGCAGATAAGCATGGAATGATAATAGTCAGTTTTTCATTTATACAGCTGCAACCATATGTGGGACTATATAGTACCAGGAAATGTTTCTTTATGCTGATACAGTTGAAGAACCCTGTCGCGATCAACAGTGTACAGCATCTTTTGCTGTGAAAAACGTATTAAGAATTTATGGCATGATGCAAGCCAGCAGTTTTTGAAGGAACCTCTCAGTCATGTGTATTTGATTGTGTTTTATTTCATTCACATGTCAAAAGGAAATTAAAGGTGTACACCAGCGATTAAAACCACACCTCAACAACATATAAGGAAACCTGTCTGTCACACGTTTCATTTGCGAGGCCAAACTGAATTATCCCTCTCTTAGCAGAGCTACAGAATACAAAAGTGGAGAATGTGTGGGGTGTTTAAAAGCAGTGTCAAGCTCTCCACCTGTAGCCATAGAAACAAAGTAAAGCAAAACAATGGTTGCGTACCCAGAGAGGCCAGCATGTCATGCAGATCCTCCTTGTCGATGAAGCCGTCTCTGTTCTGGTCGATCATGTTAAACGCCTCTTTGAACTCCTGGATCTGAGACTGGTCGAACATGGCGAAGACGTTGGAGGTGGCCCTCTGGGGACGCTTCTTGGTGGTCTTTCCCTTGGCACGTTTGCTAGACATGGTGGCGGTTGGATGTGGACCTGTGCACATTCAAAAGACATGAACCACAGATTAGATTGTAATCACAGAGATGCTTGAGATGAATACAGATTTAATTGGACTTAATTTTACATTTCAGTGTTGAAACTGGAGCTCAGCATCCATGTAGCTCCTTCATATTTGTCTTTGGTTGCCCTGAGCAGCAGAATATTTTCCCTTCTCTCTCTCTCTCTCTCTCTAGGGAGAGAGAATCACACTCCTCCTGAATGTCGACTACAGTGATGGGTGTGAAAATGACATGTCTCCACTGAGCGAGCTGCAGCTAACTTCAGGTCCTTCCACAATTAGACCCGTCACTCATGTTCAGGTCTGCTCTGGTGCTCTGAGATTGTGTTATACCCAGCGGGCAGGAGCGGGTGAGCGTGGCTGATGAGTCACGTATGACGTGTGACATCACGCCCTAAGTGGTGCTGAGGAGATGTGATTACTGTAGGTGGCACTAACCAACATGATAAGAACACCCAGTTGGTGAGCTTTGTCAGCTGTACTACACTTCAGTGGAAAGTTATGACTCATCCTCCAATGCAGGTGTTTAGTCGTACACTGGAGAGCTGTAACATGAGATGGTCCCACAGTGTTAATGGTGTCTAGACGAGTCACTTCCTCTCAATTATTTTTGCAGCCCTTATTCATACAGACGAGTTTCACTGAGACAATGCTCTCCTTTTCCTCGAATCACATTCACACCTGGAAGCTGCTCAGTACACCCACGGTCTGGTCTTCCGGCCACTGAGCAGCTCCACTGGAGCAGGTCCGGTTGAGGGGCCTTGCTCAAGGGCACCACAGTGTTGGTAAGGAGGGAGGAGCAAGCGCTGCCTTTCATGTTCCCCACCCAGATTAATTCATCTGGTCACAGATCTCGCTACTCTTACCTTTAGGACACCACTGCCACATTGTTGGCAATTGAGTCTATGGTAACTGAAATTTCCTCAAATAAATAAAGGCTTTATAAAGAATAAAACATAAAGCAACTTGAGATTGGCTTGTCCTATCTGGGCTACTGTAGAGACATGTAACATGATGAAGAAGAGGCTCCCTCTGTCGATATAAAAGGCTCATTTTGAGGTAACGAATACAACGATTGGTAGTTTCAGGTGATTCATACACCAATAAAGAAAAGACCTTTAAATGCTATTTCTGCCAACAAACAACAACTAAATGCTACACACTGGACCTTTAGGAATGTTGATTAACTGGGTGGTCAGGTAATTAAGATGTGATGTAAGGGTATGTTTTAATACTATAAATCTGAAACCTAAGAACTTCAGTCAACAAAGGACCAAAGTTGCCTTAACCATGTCTGTATTGGAATAAAAACAAACTCACATATTTACTACAAAATTAAATAAACTGCATTGTGTCTCTGAAAGTCAGAAACAGCACTATAAAGAGAGAAATATATGTATTCAAAAAGAGATTTTCCTGTTTACCATCAAAATTTGAATACAGATCTGCAATTTGGCAGCAAGACATACGTCTACATCCATGTCTTATGGCTTCACATAAGTGTAGTCCAACACTTCTAAATAGATTTTCAGCTGTCATATATTTTCCAAGTGTGCCATCTGTGTGACGCTGTCTGTCATTCTGTGTCTCTGTGCCTGTCTGATTCCCACAGGCTTCACAGTAAAGCTAATGAAGGCAAGGCGGAGCAGCTTTGCCTATCTCTTTATCTCAAACCTTGCTCTGTTTGAGTTTATAGAATTTTATTCCTCTGCTGATCTCTATACAAATGAATGCTGCTGTACCACTGAGGCACAATTATAGATTTCATTGTCGATGCAAATTATTAGCATGACTGCCAACCTGTTCGGTTATGTCTGTCTGCGTTTATAATCTAAATGAATAGCTTGACTGTGTGCTGTAACGTTTACATGAAGACACTGTAGCCAAAAATGGATCTGTACGTCTGGCTTCTCTTCAGTGTAAAGGTTACAGGAAGAAGCTCAGAGCCAAACCAAGCAGTAGTTAACTTGTTCTCAACACCAGTGGTGGTTCCACTCCTTCCTTTCCTTTTACTGCACACACATGTTGGATCTGTCTTTCCTTTGATTCGACTACTGTTTGGCTGCATCTGTCCACTCAAGCGCCAGAGAAATGAAAGAAATCTGGAAGGTGTGTGTTGCTGGCCCACAGCCCTTCCATTCTCCATGTCGCAGTGGCTGAGGAAGCTGGAAACAAAAACCGGGCGTCTAGCTCCAGTTCAAGGTTTCAGGAACAGAGGAATTCCTCGGTCTGATTAGGGCTTCTCTCTCTCTCGCCCGCCTGGATGGTGAAGGCTTCCCACAATGCACCACATTTCCATTGTGCAGACACTGGCAGCAATTTAGACTGCAAGAGATTTTTGTCAGGGTTCAAATGAAGTGGCTGCAGTTTTAACAGCCCAGTTTTGGACCCTTGATTGTAGTTATCTCTGTTGTGCATTCCTGTTTGGCTCCATACAGTGGGGTACTGTCTCCTGCTAAAGCAATCAATAAGCTAGACTGTCTGACTGGTGTGATTATTTTGCAACATACATTTTCAAGGTGCAAGGTTTGACTCCGGTGCTGTAGCAACAGCTCCAAATATTCTGCATTCTGCACACAGTGAATCAACAATGATTCACAAAGAGCAACTATTTCTGACTGCAGAGACGTCAGCTTGGCTCGTACTGACTAATTGTATTTGTTCTCTGTCCGCCACAGCTCCTGCGTGCACCCTTTTATCCACTGGGATGACAAAGCTCCTCTGTTCCCTGTCGTCCAGCAGGAA
>OMLP01046356.1:2884-30080 GCA_900302685.1 Spondyliosoma cantharus
GCAAAAAGTCATCTTCATCGGGGCAGAGAAAGACCTTTCATTGGTGTTATTTTTGTAGCCCACTGAGGTTCAACTCAACAACTAAAACCACTTGTACCTCCAAAGCAGCTTTTACAATGTGATTTAACTGTAGTCACATTAAAAATGTCTTCCTGTGAATCTGTCTTAATCTTGTTGCCTTGTGTTTCCTTTTGGACGCTCTCTTTGCACACTCTCGCTCTGTCTGACAAAAAAAATAATAGATCTTAAGAATTCACCTCTCTTACCTGGTGTTGCCTCCACCCGTCTGTAAGCATTTGGTTTGACTCTTTTAGGGACACAAAACTGTAGCGACTGAAACAACCAGAGACAGTTCAGTCTCTGAGAGCACCAAAAACTTTAAAAGTGTTGTATTAAAGTGGCACCATTTGGACTGCCTGACCAGCACCGTCAGCGTTAACTGGTGTATGTGTGTGTGTGTGTGTGTTTGTATATTTGTGTTCATTGCACTGTAATACACCGTCAGCACTGTCACTATGCATGAATACAGCTAAGTGTTAGAGGGATTTGTTGGTGTGTTGATGTATTCAGAGTTATTAAAAACAGAAAGTCCGGGCATCTTTGTCGGTTTGGAACTCCAGCTGCTATGACACAGTAAAGCCAGAAGACACCAGTTTCAAGGTCGGACAGGAAGTTTGTGTGTGAACAAATACAGTACAGAGACTCTGCACCAGTGTGTGTGTGTGTGTGTGTGTGTGTGTGTGTGTGTTTGTGTGTGTGTAAATCAGCAAGGTAGCACCAGGGGGACTAAGGTCAGCCAGTGGTCTACACGGGATCTAGGGAAGCAGTCCTTTACAGCATGTGTGTGTTTATGTGTGTATGTCCGGTCATCTGTGTCATCCAACCTTCATGTACTCGCTGTATACTGTTGTAATGTGTGAGTATGTGTGTGTGTGAGACAGAGAGAGAGAGAGTTGGTGCTGTGTGTGACTAGTTGCAGGCGAAGTACTCCTTTAGCGGGGCGAAGAGGTGCCTGATGACAGGGACACTCCAGGAACGTCCAAGCAGCCTCTGCCTGGCCAGACGACTCATGTTGGACACGTCGGTGTAGTGGACAGGGAAACCGAACACCCTGGAGACACACAGGACATTTATCAGAATTGTAGAATCGCAATCAGAATCGGCTTTATTTACCAAATATGTGTACACAGACAGGGAATCTGACGCTTTCTTCATCGCACTCACACAAGAGTAGATGTAATAGCTGAACAAATAAAGAGAAAGAGTAGACGGGACTGTGATGTACAAAAGTATGTTGTGCGCACAGATGCACAGATGAGAATTGATGCCATTTATTTTACTTTGTAGATAAATTGTGCATGAAGTCAAGCTGAAACAACTTGTCAATTAATCAACAGCCGACTTAAAGGAAGTTAATCAGCAACTGTTATAATTAGTGGTTGACCAATGTGGCTTTTTCAGGGTGGATACTCACTATTAGAAATCAAGGAGACTAAAAAATTTTAGTAAATAATAAAATATTTCCAGCAAGTGATGTAATACACCTAAGTACAATTCACTCAAGTACTATTTTCTTAAGTAAAATTTTGAGGTACTTTACTTGAGTATTCCATATTCTGCTGCTTTATTCTTCATCTCTATTACATTTATTTGATAAATTTAGTCACTAGTTACTCTGCAGATTCAGATTATTCAGTGTTTATAGGCTATTAATTGGGACATGTTACCAGTCAGATATTGTTGCGGGTGGGACATTGTGTGAGAGGAGGGTGCACCAGAGTCAAAGTAGCACATTTTAAAATTATTTAATCAGCAATCTGACAGAAAAAATAACTGATAATGATAAACAGACAATGCTGAATATCAACCCTATAATTGTCCAGCGCTAATTATCATTTATATTTCAAGCAGAAATGTCAAATACTTTCAAATATGAAAGTCTTATCATTGCACATGTTTTGTAAATATTTTGGGTATTTTTAGGATGTCTTCAAAAAACAATCTGATGACATCATTTTGGACGGTAGAATTGTGACAGGAATTCCTAACTATTTTCTGATGTCTTATAGAGGTGTCTTATTAGTTGCTTCATACATGAAGGGTTTGTAGAGGGACTGAGGTAGAACACATAGAAGAAGAACACACTGGAAAAACATACATATAACAAACTGTCACCTAATTAAGACATAACTAAGTACTACAATGTCATGCAAACAGAGTAGCTGTGGTAGATTAGAAACACAAATAAACTTCACAAAACAAGCCAGAAATACACTCATATTCATCAGTTTCTTTTGTGAACATGCACACAAAGTCAAATTAGAGGGACACACACACAAGAGCAGACACACACACACCACTGTACCTTTCCATCTCGGTACACCAGAGGATGTCCTCCTTGTTGTCCATGAAGACGGGGAAATGCTCGTCTTTCCCCTGCTTCACAGAGTTGGAGCGTGTCGTTATCGTACGCAACTTCTCAAACTGGAATTAACATCCAGAACCAAGCACACGCACAAAAAACACACAAACACAGACAGACACACACACACAAATCCTTATTTAATCCTACAGCTAGCCTCCATTTTGTATAGCAGCTTTCTATGATACAATTGCAATAAGACTAAAGTCATCGATTAAAGAGTTGACTGCCTTTTTTCTTGTTTGTAGAGCAAAAGTTTAACAGTAGATGCAAGAAAATGCAGTGAAAATGGACGTTAAAGACAGTATATTTCTGCAGATTTAGCTATAGTGTAAATCTATACTCAGAGGAGAAATATATAGTTCAGACTTCCTATTTTCCAATTGACATACATCCCAGACATTAACTTTTAGATGCTGAATGCTCATCCGTTCATTATTTGACACCACCGACCGTGATCGTTGGCCATTTTCCAAACTTCAAAGAGTCATTTTTTTCTTTTCTATCCATCATATACTGTAGAAAGTAATATTAAATTCTTTCCACATTTGGCTTTACTTTCCAAACTTGTGTCCAACCCTCACCCCTAATCATGAAGTAAGAAACCACATGATAATAAGCACAAACACACACAAACATACACGCACTCACAGGGGTGGATACCTTGGCTGTACGTCCGTGCTCAAGGCACTCTTGTAGGTCAAGTTTGTCATTCGTCATGGGAGTCAAAGGTCTGGAATTAATAAAAGGGGATAAAAAAAGTTAGAATAGTGAAGTAAATGGAGAGTGAACTGATCGTCACAATGGTCTTTGTGTGTTTGTTTCACCTGGACATGCCTGGCAGGTTTCCCCAGAAATAACGAGCGCGGTGGGCAGCAGAGACCTCCTTGGCATCGATCATCACTGGGTTACACTGAAGAGGAACAGCAGGGTCACTTCCTGTTTATCTTAATATGAACATCTAACTGAAAAAGAGACTCATACTGTACCGTACGTCTATGCAAATCATACTTTATGTTACTGATGTAAAACCCTGCAAGTTTTCAAGTTTTTTAACTTTGTCAAGATGTTTTTAGACAGTCAGCCTAAAGTGAGCAGCATCTAACCTGATAATTTACCGAATCAAAGACTAAAATACATCGGGGGTGTGCTGATTGTCGTTTAATTTAACACTCAAAGCTTCTATTCTAGGTTTATGAATGAAGCTTGAAATATCTGTTGTCAAATTTTATGACGTCATCAACCAAAAATACTCAAACACAATCCTAAATTTGAATTAGGTAAGTCATTTCTTTTGGTTTGTAACTGCTGAAGTAATTTACTAAAATAGCATTTAAGTAGCATTTTGGTTGCATACAGTAAATGTAATTTATGGTGCTGTTAGATTGCTGCTATGCCAACCTGTTAATACAGGTGTGTGGCTCCCTTCATGTGGGGCAAGCAGAGCATCAGCAAAGCTGTTTGACTGCAGTGAAAAAGTTGTTTTTTGAAAGGCTAAACACCAATAAATATGGATTAAAGCTCATTAGAGGTTGTACATTTTGAAGCTTTATTCGATCAATTTTTAATTCTGGATTTTACAACTCAGCGTACTCAGAAATATTTGAATCACACGAGTCAGGAACAATCTGACGCAGCCAGCCACCAATCTAATCCTACAAACAGTATTGTTAATTTTGCAACTGACAAAAGACCCGTGCAGCATTCAAATGTTGATTTTGAATTTGAATGTCAACGTCTAAATGCAGCTTTGAATCTTTAAACTATTCGGAACAACCAAAAAATACATTATACTACAGTTCTATCTTGTTATCTGTGTCGCTTGCTGTTTGTACTCATTAGGTTGCTATAGAGAGCATCTTAAGTATTTAAAGCAAACAATCTACTGTATAGTCAACACGTATTATAAAGTGGGAGGTATTGGGAATCTGTATTTATGTGTATGTGTTTTGGAACTATATTTAGCTGGTGTGTTTATGGTACCTCTAGAAAGCGGGAGATGTCCCGTTTGTCGCTGACTCCCATAGCAACCACGTTCTCAAACAGCCAGAAGAATGGCCGATCGTCGCCCGGCTTCGGTCGAGCCTCGTGCAGCAGGCGGTAAAACTCGAAAAACAATCGGCCGGTTCCCTCTACAGTAGGAGAGATGAGACAATCTTCAGTGACGCTCAGCATTTCTGATCTTTAACATTCAAAGGGATATATTTCTTGTACTTCTAGTTCTTAAGTACAAGTACTTAGTACTTAATTTATTTATTTTTGAACTCTTTACCGTAAAGGCCTTTTCTTGCAGGGTTGACTATGGAGAGGTCATTGCAGGGACTTCCTCCTATCACCAGGTCAAAGGGTCCCCACTCTTCGATCTAACAGTCACAACAAAGCACAAGTTAACTTAAGCACCAGGAGGACGGGTTAGGGAGCAGTTTGGTGAAGAAATAAGAAATAAGTACAAATATTCTGCAAAGAGGAGTGTCACTTACATGTTTGTGTGTTACGTTGCGAACGTCGCCCACGTACATGATACGGCCTTGGTGCCGAACCATGCCGACAGTGATGGAGTCTTCACACACCTCTGAGGCCACGTACTTGTCGACCTGGATGCCCAAATCCTTCAGCACCAACAGACCTGAGTGTGTGAACACATACTTATTTGTCATTACAGCTGTGTTGTAGTGACGGCCTAAATGTCTGTGAAAACCTTCACGCCAATCCATCAAACGAGTGATGAGAACAAAATACCAGTCCAACTGTGTACCTGTGGCAATGCCGTCAAACAGGGAGAGAACTCTGATTGGTTTCCTCTTCTCTGCTGCCACTGGAGTATACAGCTTGGCTGGCTCCTAAAAGAGAGTTAAAAGCAAAAAGGGATATTGATGAGAACATGACAGAGCGCAGAGGGAAGAGCAGCACATAATGCACCAGCTTCATTTACAATGATGAGCCGGTGTTTCTGGTGATTCTGGCTGAAAAGCATCCATAATTGAATGTGAACGTGGTCTGTTATGATGTCTTTTAGCTTCATGGATCATTTAAATGTGACAAGCCCTGGAGCAGAAGTCTCAGTGAACACCAGACACTGATGTTTAACTGTGATGAATTTTTCTAGCAGGGTTAGAATTTGATATTAGACGGTCAACATATCAAATTTACTGCACCTAATTGACTTACAGTGTGTTGTCTGGACTGAGGTGGAATGATTGAGTTCGGATAGCTGTTACAGCGATAGTTGTAGAAGGAGTAGGGGTGTAGTTCAGTACAGAAGGACAGGTAGATAGAGAAGTTGCAGAGTCTGCAATGTGTCACCAGAGATGTGAGGTGGAGAATAATGGACAGACACATTAACAAATTAACAAAATGACAGTTTCTAATCAATATTTCTCTTGAATATTTACATTTTATGCTACTTTATAAGTCTACTCTACTACATTTGGATAAAAATATGGGACATTTTACTTTGCTTAATTTATTTGACAGCTTCATTTAAACGATTCTTAAATCAGCTAATAAATTAGCCTATATTACAGAAAGGTCTACCCAGCATTATATAAAGTATCTGAAATTAGCTCCACTTTTCCCCGCTGCAACACTGAAATGATGACCACATTTATGCAGAACTAATTATAATCCCGTAATATCATATATATGATTCTGAAATGGGCCATTCTGAATAATGAGTGCTTTTGAGGCGTTACTGGTGGAAAAATGCCTGAGAACCATCCTTTACTACTTTTGTTAGTTTATTTTTAATCTATTTATTATCCTTTTTGTCTTTTTACCCATAATCTTTTTATCTGTTCTTCTGAAGTGATGCCGTCTATATGTCGCCCTTTAGTGATTTTATTATTTTATTTATCTCTATTTTTGCATTGCTTTTCCTCTCTCATTCTGTTTCTGTGATTCTGTTCCTGTTTTTAACTCATATTGTCCTTTTGTGTTTTTACATTTTCTGTTCCGCCTTATTGTTTCAAGTCAGCTTAGACTCGACTTCCTTGTGTTTGGCTTGACTGTTGACTGTTTACTCTGTAATATTGCCTTCCTGAGTTTCCTGCTGTTGCTTGTTTGGCAAAGCATTTTGTAGACTCTGTTTTTAAAAGTGCTATATAAAAAAAATGATAATGAAAAAAATGCCTCTTCAGGGAAAAACGGCAAAACATTTATTTCTGCCACCCTTTACCTCCCAAGTTTTCCCAATGAAATGAAATGGAAAACAAATGTAAGGTGTATAAAGGGGCCTGGGTGTTGCGGGGTTCAGTGAGACTGAAAGAAACCTGAATGTCCCATGGCTGTTGTGAGGCCAGCCATTCTCTTGCACAAATAGCACTATGCACATCCTTGATACAGGAAGCCTAGCTGAACGTTGACTTTTAATAATCAATTACAAGACTGCAGAATTCTAAAATCTTCCCTCACCCGGAAAAAAAAAGACATGAAAGAAATACAAACAAGCACAGACGAACTAGAGTTTCTGGTTGGATGAACGAGCTGGGTGTGCGATTCCCCACCTCACTTAAGCATTCACATAAGGGTGTCATTACACTCGGATTGGCTCCAAACTGCTCTCACTCATGAATTGGGGGCCAGTCTCCACTCCCTGTACAACAGGTGATCTGAATTTTCTGCAATCAATCCAAATCAACAGGACTTTTGACAGTCAGCTAAAAAGAAAGCTACACGACCCACTGACTTTGACATCATATACTGTACACAGAAACATGGAGGAAGAAAGTAAATGTCTAGTTGATGTTCAAAAACAGATATGCCGTATAGATTTTATTCTGAAATGTAGTTTGTAATATGGTATTAAGTTGTCATGGTTAGTAGCTGTCCAGATGTGTAAAAAAAAGTTTGCTGTTGGCATTAATTCTAACAACAAGTCAGGTACGGCATTATTTTAGTGGTTTAAAGGTGCACTATGTCGTTTTGAGGAAGACATCTTAATCAGAAAACAATCTTCACTGACTGATTTTTTTTTATGCCTAAATAAACTAAGTTCACAAACTCTCCTTGTTTTCATGACTGAATAAACTGAATAAACAAACATCAATTGTGATGTATGAACAGTGTTGTCCTTAAAATTCTGAGTTTGAATTTCTTCATCAAAACTACATAGTGCCCCTTTAAGGGAATTCATTGGTGGAGGAACAAGTCTGGGATGAAATCACTCTGTGACATAACACAAATATTACTTTTGTAATCATTATCGTTATTAATTATGTATTATGTATGAAGAACAGAAAAGAAACAAATAGAAACACTTACAAATTCTTGTTCATGGTTGTTGGCGAAGAAGTGCTGTAGTCTGCAGGGCCAGTCGTCCCGTCGCCGCAGTAACCCGTAGGTGTTCCGGGGGCCGCACATGTAGCAGTTCCAGGGGTCTTCTTTGATGGCTGCTGCCGCCGAGCCGGCTCCTACCAACAGATCCACGCACTCCACGCAGAAACACCTGCACACACACATACACAAGTCTCATTTTAAGGTAACTAAAACACTATTCTTAGTTTCAGGTGATTATAAACTAATGAAAAAAATGACGTTTGAATCATTGTAATAATTCTGAATAATATATTGCATTTCTGCTGACAGATTGCCCTAAATTCTACAAACTGGACCTTTTTAAGACAGCCTTCGGACGCATGGTATTTTTACACTGTGGTACTGTGGTCAGATCTGAATTCTCTTTCCACCACTGCATGACTCCCAGTATCTGCTGTGCTGAGCTGGTGCATGTTTGCACTGATCAGGACAGAGTCTTGATTCCAAAAATGAACTCTATATTCACATAAATAAATCTGCTCCACATGAGTTGGCTGACCCAGTCACCAATAAAAAGAGCCATAAATCATGTTTGACATTTAGTAAATTGTTTCTGTTTATGTGAAATCCAAAACCTTGTTCTGGCCACAAAAATAAGGAATTGCTGCTTGCCAAAACTTGACACTGTCTATATACAGTATTGTACTGACCTACAGCAGTTGTTGTTGCCGCACATGAGCACTTCCCTGCCTCCACAGCAGATGGTGCAGTAGGACTGATAGCCGTCATCGTCATACTGGTAGGCGCACTCCAGGAACGAATTCTGCCAGAGCACAGGACAGAATCAGGAGGAGGCACAGAGGGAGGCTGTCAAATATTTAAATCTGTTTTTCACGTTATATCTCATTATTGATATTCAACCAATGTTCACGATATTTTCACTGCTTTCAAAACAGTGAAAGTGCATCTTGTGTACTTAGAAATGCAACTTCCACAGATATCTGTTGGACTAATTTGATGTTTAATAATTCACCAAGCTAAAACACCAAGCTAAAATGTCAAACATGCTCTGCTTCAAGTCTTCTCTGTTTGTATCTGCGTGTGAGCGCAGCGCAAATTGAGCGATCTGAAGCGACTCCTCAGGCTCCGTGGAAGTTTTGTTGGATGTTTTTCACAGTTTTTTTCATATTTTATATACAAAATGAACAGTCCAAGAATTAAAAAAAACAATAATGAAATCTTCATAGCTGACACCTTGGAGGCCAATCTCACTTAGACCCGTCGCTAGAAATGTGTCGCCAGCAAAACAATTGTTTCCCTCTGTTTTTCTAGTGGTTTTTAGAAGTTGAAATATGTTCAACTTTCAGCACATGGTGCATAGTTGCACTAATTTCACCATTAAATACATATTAAGGCTGTCATGATATCAGATTTAACTACACAATTATCGTGGCCAAGCATATTCATGATAACAATAGTCACGCGATATATCTTAAAAAAACCCAAAAACACACACAATTACAATCAACTACTCAAGTTGTGAAAAGGCAACGAGATGAACTCATCACAAACAAAAGATTCACAAGGCCGAACATCTTCACCGGATTGTTCAGACGATATCATATGTATTATTAACACATTATCAATTTCATCTTCACAGGCAAGGTGCTTTAACGCAACCAAACCTGTGGCAACCGAGTCTCCGTGTGATCAGGGCCAAAGTCTGTATTCAAAAGTGTTACATGTATTTACATTCATCTACATATTGTGCGTTTGATTAATAAATTCACTGTTAAGAAGAAAGTGTTTCCAGAATATAAAATATCCAAACTGATGATGAACTGTGCGAATTAACACAATTTTGTAAAATGACCTCGTGAAGTGATCATCATCCCCAATACCAACATTAGAGTATCGTTAAACCCACAGCGGGTTTCTCTGAGAGGTTTCTTACTTTGCAACCCTGGCACATCGCTCCTACGAAGAGAGGATGCTCCAGAGAGACATTGAGGCTTCCGCAGGAGATGCAGATATCTGAACAAACACATTATTATATTCAACACACAGATTAATGCTGGAATTTAAAGGTACAACAAGTGAGACTTAATGACAAAGACTGAATAATTACTTGGCCGGTTGGCGTGATTTATAACTTTAAATTAACATTCCAGCTCATAATCAGTTTTGGATGCCTTCACTCCAGTCCACCGGTGAAATATTACTGTAGGTCTTGCTGCATAAATGAATCAGCTAAACACCAAGAATGTAAATAATAAGAAGAATTGGATGCCAGAGATGTTTTCGTTTTTTTTTTTTTAAATAGTTTTTTAGACAAAGCTAGACTTTATTTAGGATATAAGCAATTTGATTTAGGCGTCACTGATTTCATATTTAACCTAATGGACCGAATTGAAATTTTGTTTCTGGTTTAGACAAGAAAAAATACACTAATAATGTACAAACAGCCTGATACACAGTATAATAACGTTTCAATATGAAGCCAAAGTTACTACCATTATCAAAAACATCTGTTTGTATTGTAAAGGCAAATAAAGATAAGAAAAATCTAAAAAGCTATCCTCAGAAGGATACTTTCCTAAATAATGATGTGGGTTTTAAATGTAATGGTTTGTCCCCTTTCCAACCCACTTAGAAGGATATTTTATTAGGGCATGATTGTTAACACTGTTCAGCAGCAGTTAAAGTGTGACTTGCTGAAAGGGGCAGGTGATAAAAATGAGCTAAAGTCAACTCTTTACCAAGGGTTACGCAAAGTGTATAAAACACTTCTGTAAGCCAGAGGAATTATACGAACCGGCTCTTAAAGGAGAGTGAACGAAAGCATCACTTGATTTTAAATCTACATTTAAGAATCATGCTCGAAAAAAATGTGAAACTTTTACCTTCTATGTTCCTGGTCTTCTTTTTGATCTCATGTATGAGTCTCTCTGGAACAAAAAATAGAAACAAAATATATACACAACACACTATTTTGAGCTGTATAGTCAGTATCTTGCAAAAGATACCTACAAACAGTTTTCCAAGTAGAAATTGTTTATTTTCTGATACAACATTCTGGGTGTTTCTTTGTAATAACATAGTGGAGTCAACATTGACAGAAACATGTATGATTGAGAAGATCAGGCCTCTGTGAAGCTGTATAATTCAGTGTGGTGCTGGTCAACAAGCAAGTGACTCAGCTCTTCACAAACTTGAAAGCTTGTTGTATTTATTTCAACATTGTGAGTGGAGGAGAACGCTCACTCACTCACTCACTCGCTCGCTCGCTCGCTCACTCACTCACTCACTCACTCCTCCACTTGCAGTAACTTTTGAAAATAAACACACAGAGAGGTTGTAGGTTAATTTATGAAAATAAGCAGCTTCAGCTGAAATTATATGTTTGCACGTTTACCTCTGGTCCCTTCGTCGATCACCTCTCTGATCTTTGCTTTTTCAGCTGCGTTCTTGCGCGGCTTCTTGGCAGGTGGAGGCGTGTACGCCGCCTCAGGTTCCGCCCACATCTCTGGGTACACTTCCTTATAAGGATTCTGCTCGCCTGTGGGGATGATTAACTTTGTCTTTAGTGGTTATGGGTGTATCATCCAGAGTGAGTCAGGTTACTTTGGAGAAACAGTACACTGGGACTGGTTTAAAGATGTGGAGTCACTAGTTAAAGCTTTTGTAGACTTTCAGACTAAGAAGTTGAAGTTTTTCCTTCTTGCCACGACTTCCTTGGTAAATGTTTGTGTGACCAGTTCAACACTTTTAAAAGTGCACTATGTAGTTTGGTGGATGAAATTTTAATCAGATTAATTTAGGAGAAAGATGTTCATAAATGAACTAAATTTAAAAAAATATTTTCATGACTGAATAAATTGAAAAAATACACAGACCTTACACGACAACACAATTTCATATTGTTTTACTAAACTACTGTTATATGTGGCGGACCCTGCCACCTTTCTAGCTTCAAACAGTGCTCTGGGGACCTTATTTTCCTCTGAGAACAGCTTGTTTATTCACTTTATAATATAAGTATAACATGTATATTTCTGAGTTTGTAATGCTACCTTATTAATATTCAAAAATGTTAAATTCTGAGTTCGCCTCTATAGCTACAGGGTGCCCCTTCACAATCTTTGAAGGGGCACTCTGTAGCTTTGGAGAAGAACTCAGAATTGAACATTCGGAAAGCCTTTGCAGTTATCCCCTTTCTCTATATAATAATAATAATAATAATAATAATAATAATCATCATCATCATCATCATAATCATAACAATGATAACAACAACCAAAAGGACCTTGGAAAACAACCAAACGTATTGGCGGTTGGTGCAGATGTGCTAACACTGGGGTAATATGGTCTCCACATTTAGTGCCAGTTAAAATTCTAGCTGCAGCGTTTCAAAAGAACTGGAGTCCAGAAATTGATTTTTGACTGCGACAGATAGAGTCTAGCCTGTCAGGCATGAATTACCTTCTCTAATTCAGCACAAGATAAAAAAGACTTTATTTGAAGGAAACAGTTCTGCGAAAATTCTCTTTTTCTTGCTCCTCGAGGGTCAGGTTACCGTCAAAAATCTTGCCTACATTTCTGGCCACATGCTTTATGTTCTATGACAATTCATCTAAATCCTGTAAGATACGATTTCTTCCTTCGGTCTGCCAAAATAAGATTATTTGAGGGAAATATAACACCAACAGTCATGTTTGGTTAATCAGAACATCTATAAACACTTTTTGCCTTCACATACTTTGGGCAACTTGTACGTTTCAAGGATATACCAGCGACCACTGACCAACCAACCAACAGAGTGAGCTATATAGCTAAAAATGATGTACATTGTGTATTTTTAACGACCACTCCCATGAATAACATATTAATTCATGTGTGTTTACCCTCTGGAGGGTCAAGTGATGAAGGACCACTGGGCAGGAAGCCGGTCATGGCCCACTCAATCATCTGTCTGGTTTGAATCTCTACCCCGTCTGCATCATCGCTCGCATCACAGGAAGGAACTGGCCTCCCTGCCCGTACACTGGCCACCTACACACAGAATAAACACACACACACAAACACACACAGCGTGGCTCATACACAGGACACAAAGAATATGTCGAAAACAAAAGCTATGTGCAGGTCAAAGTGTACAAATCCGTCACTGATTGTTTATAGTTTTACCCCAGTTCGACTGAATGATAAGAGGGTAGAAGAAGGAAATGACCATGTGTTCTGTAATATAACCCGTAAAAACATGAGACTGACACTAACGCAACCACATGTTGCCACTTATAAAATGTGGGCAAAGAGAGAATAGAACAACTCCTCCACAAATGCAAAATATCCTTCCAGTTTCAATGCAAATCTGCAGATCTTGTTACATAAGAAAGGAATGAGTAACATATGACCTTTAGTCTCGCACAGTTCAATTTTGGTCTTTCAGATGTTGGATTTCATCCATAGAGAAATACAATGAGAGCAGCAACAAACAAAAAAATAAATAAATCAGTCATCAGAAATGACACACTCTCCCTGACGTTAACAGCAGAGATCAAACGTCTGCTTTGTTACCTGCAGAGCCTCAAAGATGGCTTTCCGGTACATGGACTGTTTGTTGTAGGTGGGCTGGTGGAAGGCAGAGGAGAAAGAGCTCAGAGGCATCAGCTTCTCCACACAAACCTGCAAAACAACGGAATTTAATGAATGTTATCAAGATTCAAAGGAAACGCAGGTGAAAATTAACAAAGCTTTGAAAACCTTAATTAAACAGGAACTTTGCAGATTTCCAACCAGCGTTGTATAACTACAATGTTGGTATTATACGACTATGAACAATGTCAAACTTCTCTCCATTTTGCCCACCCACTCTTTTGCCCACAAAAAAATCCTGCTTATGACAGAAAACACATCTTCTGGCAGATTTAAGGGCTGTTGTATCAACTACATATTGCCATTTGCGTTTTTGTTAGCCTGCATCCAAGGACATAAAGAGAATACTTGGATCCAGAGAGAGAGAGAGAGTTGCCCTGCTCTCTCTGTATGTATCGAGTGAGGGGGCATCTCACTAAACTCTGATCAAACTGTCAAAACTAGGCAGTGCTGATAAACTACAAGCCACAATTCTGTTACTAAACTGCAGGGATGGGACCATAAATGACTTTTTATCGGCTGATCATGATCACAAGAACTACCGGAAAAAGCTGTCTAGCTCGCTGACCTGATTTATTTTGAATTGCCTAAGCCTGCCACCAAGGCTGAAGGTTTGACTTGCAAATTGTAAAAACAAGTTAAATACTACAGATACTAAAAACCTTCAGGGGGATGAGGCTACAATCATTTATTTATTTTTTTTATTTATGATTACTTATTTAAGATTCTTTGTTAGTTTTACCACAAAAGAATAAATTAAAAATGTCTGTGATGAAGTAAAAATATTTGTTTCCAAACAAAATATATGACAATATTGATTCCAGTGTGGTTTGGCGCAATTTTAGCTTGTATTTTAAAGTTTTAAGAATATTTGTGTGATTATCAAGAATATATTGTGAATTGAAATTATGTTGAGCAGGATAATTGTGACATGATTTTTTCAAACAGTCCCATGCCTACTTCATTACCTTTTTTCTCTGCCTGAAATGCTTAAAGAAACACATTTTAACATTAACATACTGTTTAGCTGCAATATAGAACGCTAGTGAACCAGAAGTGGTGATTGTTTCTGTACATAACTGATCAAAGAAATATGAACCATAATCCTGTTCATTGTCTTTTTCTCACCTAAAATGCTTTCAGAAACATATTTTAGTGGACTGTTCAGATGTAATACGACTAACTGGCCACTTTACCGTTTCCGGTTTCAATTGTACGCCATCAGCAGTGTTAATTGGTCTGGTGTGGCACAGTGCCTTCCTGTTGTTGCAGGTAGGTTCAAAGGGAATACCACAGCTTTTTCTCAGGAAGCACCAATTTAAAAACTATTTCCAGAGGTGCAATACTTCTTTAAGGTGATTTTGTGTGCCATTGTGAGTACATCTATTTGAAGGAAAGATGGCTCAAAGGGTGAAGGGCAATATATCTGTCTGATTGGGGTTGTTAAATTCTGAATTTAAATAAGTCAAAAGGAAAAAGGTTAAAATTGAGGTAATGTTTTATCTAATCAAAGTAAAAGATTATATTAATTTACTAAAGTGTCTGTTAAGTGCAAAGTAAGTGTTGAATTAACACTGACAAACCTGTGGAGCTGTGAAGAGTACGTTTTATTCGAAAAAGGTTATCAATGTCTTTACTGAGACAGTATTTTGGCGTTTATAAAAGCATGAAATTAGAAGACTGGGGTGTTAAATACTCCGGGTGTTAAAGACAATAAGCTACTGCCTGAAGGCCAAATTGATTAAAAAAATTAACAACAAAGTTTCTTTCTTTCTCTCTTTGTATGGACTTTATGTCCCCTTACTAAGTATCCGATGTGTCTCTGCTAGGGATTAAAGCCCATTTCATTCATGTACTTGATCCTCGATAAAACTACTCACCACAGAGAACTTGCCGTCTCCGAACCACATCACCCAGCGAGTTCCGTCTGCAGCTCGACTTCGGCCGCTCATCCACCAGGAAACAATGCGGCCGGGCCACCAGGAGAAACCTCGCAGCTTCCCAAACACCAGCGTGCCAATGCCAAAACCCCGGCCATCCTGTAAATATCACAGTGAAAGCAAGACGGCCGTCAGGACAGTAAAGAGTTCTGACAAATCATCTGTGCTACAAGATGAAAAGTATGGTACAAACATGTGTGTTTGTTTGATGTAATAAAGTAGAATATTCAAGAAAAGGAACTAATTGAAAAAAAAGACTCACTTGTGAATTTACCTGGTACTCTATCTCGTTGGGTGTGGCCTGTTCTCCCCTGGCAACCGGCTCCGGAGTCACGGCGACTATCGGAGAGGCGGGGTCTGTGTGTTGTTGTGATGGGGGCGGGGCCGGGCTTGGCGGCTCCTCGTCTTTGTGAGAGTCGGCCTCTGATAGGTCGTCCATCATGCTGATCTCTGCCTCTCTGTACGCCCGTCGCTCTGCCTGTGGAGGAACAACAGAGTCAGGCGATGAGCAACAAGATGATCATAGAGAAAATCTAAGTCTCACACCAAGTAACAATTTCAGTCAGGTGGAATAAAGCTGATATTTTTCCTTTAAAACACATAATTTAATTTTAGGGAGATGAGATAACAGTAATAGTATGATGCAGCTTAAATCACATTGCAGTGTAAAAATGTGGTAGGGTATAGGCATATAATGAGAAGAAAATACATGTTAAAGTTATACAGTATAAGGGACTTTTATAAATCCCACCAGGGGCAACATAACAGCTTGCCTTGCACACACACTAAAAAATACAATAACATGCGACACAAAAATAGATAATAAATAAATGAAATAATAATAAAATACAATAAAAAAATCCAAATTAAATATGCAAAGGAGTTCAGTAGATTAAATGAACCTATAATAAATGGTAAACGGTAATAAATAGTGCGATCATCAATTAATACAATAAAAAAAACAGTAAACTCAAGAAAAACATTTACAGAGAATTTAGAAGACAAATCAAAGAGGGAATGAAAGATTTCAAGAAGCGATTAGTTTCACGTAACGATGATGGTAACAGAGAAGATTCACAAGTGAATTATTACGTTATAATAAGAAGGCTTGTTTTCTTGTGATAACAACATTTGTTATTCCGAGATAACAGATAAATAAACCACGAGCTAACACGAGAAACCAAAAGGTTGTTCCCTCTTCTTACATACAGCTTAAAATTGATTTAATCAGCAGTGCCATGCATACACGGCACCATGAATGAAATGAAATGTCAGATCAAGGAGTACCTATTATTGATTAATGCATCAGACTGTACTTCAATCTTTTTTATTTGTTGACATTCTTGTCCCAGGGCCAACGAGAGGTTGTAGCCTACTATACAGTAACACAGCTGATCACAGTATGGAAGACTGTTGTTCCACAGTGTCTCACTCTGAAATGTTTGTGTGGAAACAAGCACTACATTACATTACTATGATAATATCATTGTTCTACCTACCTATCCCTTACAGCAGTATGTTGCAAATATCCTCCTTTCAAATGAATAGAGGAAATATTCCAATAGCAAAATTTCATAAAAGCAAATCATATGAACTTTTATGAAATGTTCAAATTGCAAAATTTCATAAAAGTTCATATGGTTTGCTTTCAGACTCACAGACCCACATCACAGAGCAGTTTGCATGCAGTCGTCCACTCTTATGAATCTCATGACGTCGTCTTCTTGTAATGATCATAATCTTGTTGTTTCGGGAATAATGACATAAACAAAGTTTGTTTTCTCGAGATCTCAATACAATTATTCCGCTATCTCGGGTATCTCAGTGACAATGACATAAATAACTTGTGATCTCAAGAAAACAGACAGCATGCGTTATCACCGGAAACTTGGGGAAATAATATGTTTGACCCATGTTTGTTTAGGGCTTCCATAAAGTAATATTTAATCCTAACTTAAAAAACCTTATCAGTCTCTAAACTGTAACTATTGTTTTATTGTTATCTATTGTTTGCTTTATGACTGGACTTGTTCTGTAAAAACCTAGTTAAGTACAGCACAAAGACGAGCAGGGCTTCTGTGGGACGAGCACTCAAGTTAAATAGGCAATAATACCTCATGAATCCACCACGAGCTAATTGAAAATTCACACAAGAAGAAAACAAAAAACAAATAGAATGTGCAGCAGAGTGACACACTGACTTTAAATGATGTTTCACTTTCATTTGAGGGAGCAATTATTTTTTTGGTACTGGGGAAATGCTTTCCTTAATAAATGATTTCTGTGAGAACAGTCCTCTGGCATTTTCACATAATTACAAGGCAAACAAATTTCCCTGTTATTCTTCCAACAGCATCAGCACCAAGTCAACAGGACTCACCATTTATGGCTGAATATTTGTCAAATTTCCCTTCAGGGAAAATGCCTCCACATACTCTCTATAGCCTCCTCCACTAGTGCTGATACGATTAGATAACAGATTACTCACTAAGGTCTTTTATCAAGTAAAAATATAACTTTTTTTTACAGCAGTCAACCTTTTAAGTACATTTGTACTAGAAACTGTAGAACTGTAGAAAGCCTTTCTTCGTACTTGGACATCACAAGTTGTTGTCACTGATCATGTCTCACTGTCCGACACCTTCTGAGAGGATCATCCCCCTCGCCTGGGTTTCCTCAAAAGTTCCAAATCTGTCATAACCTTCATGTTTTATTCTTGTTGGGTCTACAGGAAAACACTGCCCTTCAAGGAGGCCCTGTAATTGATGTTTCATGTGGGTCTTTCCAGCTGATGTGACGGCTGCTCCAGATCAAGGCCTTACTGCCCCGGGCAGTAGGAACAATCCTTTAATTGTTCCTCTAAACAGGAAGTGAGTGGGGAGAAAGGGTGCGGTGGGGAGGCAGTTCAGCGGGTTCAGAGAGACAGAGTGAGGAGAGCGAGAGAGAGTAAATAGGATTATATTATAAAACTGAGGAATATAATAGGGACAGAGAGAAAGTGGAGCATGTTGAGCAGAAGACTGAGGGAAGATAGAGTGCAGTAGGGTAGATTTCATAGTCAGTTTTCCAAATGATTACTCGTCGTCATATTACAATAATGATTTAACCAAAAGTGTATCAAATTTACGAAAGTGTTCAGATTTTTTACTCAAGTGAAAGTACCTATATCACAGCAAAACACCATAACAAGTAAAAGTCCTGCATTTATAACTTTATTTGAGCAGCAGCAGTGAACTTTGGGAAGTTTGGGAAATACCCTTATTCACTTTCTTGCATGAAGTTACGTGATACCACTCTGACTTCTATCCATTATATCTAAGGCTACATCCAGCAGCTAGTTAGCTTAGCCTAGCGTAAAGAGGAATAGTGGGGAAACTGTGAAATCATACCAGCATATCTAAAGCTCACTTATTTTAATGTTTCTAGTGTAAAAAGCAAAAAGTTATATTATCATTAAAACATTTATATGTGGGACTTTTTCTTGCCAGGGAGCAGAGGTTTCCCACATCCCCTCCAGTTGAAACTGCAACCTGACCTGATTTTGACAGCTTTGGACTGAGCCAGGCTAGCTGTTTCCCTTTGTTTTCAGTCCTTATGCTAAGCTAAGATGGATTCTGACTGTAGCTTCATATTTAATGGACAGACATGAGAGTGGTATCGATCTTCACATCTAACATTCAGTGTGAAAGTGAATGATTGTAAATCCCAAACTGTCAGACTTTAAAGGATGACAGTGTCAAAGTATTTTAGTCAAGTATTTCAATGTTTTCACTCATTAAAGTGGAGCTATTTTTAAGTAGTTTATATTAACTAGTTTTATTTGCATCATGCATACGTTTTAGAAATTGCTCATGTGTCTTTTGTGTCAAATCTTGACCTTTGAGGAACATACTTTCCAAGTATGACATGAAACAACAAAGTTGCATAAAAACGCAAGTTTTTACTACTCTAACCTCATTTAAGAAATAATGGTCACCTTCATCAAACAGACAAACCAACTAAAACAAACAGAAGCTAAAAAAAAGCTAAATGTTGCAGTAATGCTTACACTAGCTATGTTCACACAGATCCTAAATCTGAACATTAACCAAATCTGAATAAAAATGGCTCATGTAACCACCTCACTTGGAAGAGACTGGCCCAATCTGTATCAATGGGTTTCTGATGGGTGGTATATTCTTTATCTGCATGTTTGCCACAAGAGGATAACATTTGGTGATGTGAACAAATTTCTATACGGTGTAACAAAACGAGATCACTGTAAGATCTTTAAAAATGACCTGGAGCTAAACATAACTACAACTTTATAAATATCAACTTTTACATTCAGTCCGCCTGTTGTTGCCAGGGGCTCAGGTCGTAAAGCCAATATGAAAGTTTGTCCAGATACAAAGCTTTGTCAAAAGAGTTTATATCAATATTTACTGATAAGCAAACATTTGTTAGACTTTAGGCATTTTGCACTCTTCAGTCACTACGTTGGTGTGGAGGCTGGAGATGCCACGACCTGTTCTGTCGTCCTCCTCGATCCACATTCTTCCCATATATTTTTTAGAATCTACTTGTATCAGATACTCTACAGGATGAACAGACATACTATTGCATGTCTGTCCATCCTGGGACAGGTATCCCTCCTCTGTGGCTCTCCCTGAGGTTTCTTCCATCACCATCAAAGGGTTGTTTTTTTATTTGGGAAGTTTTTCCTTACTCGAATTGAGGGTCTGAGGACAGAGGATGTCCTTCACTGTACGTAATGCAAATCCCAATGAGTAAATGTGATTGTGATTTTGGGCTGCATAAATAAAACTGATTTGATTTGATTTGATATGATCTAGCTGGCTCCACAAAGAACAAAACGAGACAAATTCCATTCAGAAATCTGTCACTTTCCCGCGCTATTTGGGGCCATTGAGTCAGCTAGAGTGGAGGACAGGTATGAAGCCCAGCCCATCGGTCTATCCACACTACTAGCCAGAAAACTGCTGCTACAGTGCTGGAAATCTTTGACTTGTGGCTGAAGGAATTAGAAAATATATTGATATTTGATTGATTTCGTAGTTTCTTAGTGTTTTTTTTCTTTTTCTTACATTTGTTATTTGTAAGTTTGTCCCATTGTATTTCTGTAGCACTTTTCAAAAATCAATAAAATGATGGTAAAAACTGTCACTTTATAGGTGCCTGTGCCTCATGGGCCAATGTATATTGGCTGATTAGAAGTGGAAACACTTTACGCATGTCATGATATCTCTTATCAGAATGATTTCAATCAGGTTGAAGAAACATTGTCAGTGTAACTGCAGCTTTGTTTTGATTGTAGGGGATGTAACCGGGGAGTCCAGGGAAAGACAGGGCATCGGCTAGCACTTGGCATCAAAAGAGACGAATTTAAAAATAATCATGACCTCACTACTTTCTAAACTGCACAAATCTCACTGGCCCAGATGTAAAGTCCCACGACTCCCACGAGAGCCTTTCCATGACCTAAAAAACATTCTTCCTTTTTGGTTTTCTAACACTGGAGAGAACAATTTGGCTTCCACTTTAGCTGGGCTGAAAAACCACCATCTAATACATTGAACGTGTGATAGAATTTGGTGGGAACACATTCTGCTAAATTCCTTGAGAAAAAAAGAGAAAAAAAACAGAGGGGAAGAAACACACGGGAAGAAGGGGAGGGATGTCGGCATAAATCCATGTGGAGGAGACAGTAAAAGCGAGAGTGTCGGGTCATGACAGTTCTCTCCTCTGTTTGACCCCGAGGCCACAGGGTCACTCTTCCCCGCTCCTGTTGACCTTCGACCTCGTAAAATCCTAATCAGCCTGTTACATGGATCGTAGACCGACCACACACACAAACACACTGACACAACACTCACACATATATGTGCGCTGTAAGGGAAACTCCATATGTCGTCACCGTTTTCTAAAACATTTGGGATCAGTGAGGCCCACAACAATACTACAAACAATATTTGAGACGAGGAAGAAGAATATTTTGATGATGTGCTGCAGAACTGACACAATGAAGTATACTCAAACTAGATGACTTATAAACAAAATGTGTTTAAGCGTGCTGTCGATGAACACTATTCTGACACAAAGCAGTGCACAGAGGAAATGGAGGAGCTGCTCACAGCTGGAACAAATTTAAATTAATTGTGGGTGGTGAGAACCTCAAAACATCTTAGCGTGAAAAAGTATTAAATCTTTAAGACATATGCTGTTTATTTATCTAGTTTAATGGACAGTGACATACCAAAGTTTGATTGATTTTGTACCATTGCCTTTAAGTATAAAATAGTAATTAAAAGTAAGATAAGAAGATAAGATGATCGAGCCGTATCTTTATTGATCCCCTGTATGAGAAATTCAGTACTGTTAAGAGAGTTTACTGTGAGGATTAGTACATCCTATATGCTTAACAGAATGAGTAATATAGTATAGATTTGGTACATGCTGAAAAAGGTTTTGTCTGAGTGTATTCTGCTGCTTTAAACTCATGTAATTTTTCAATTTCCATGCTTGTACTGTATGTTTCACATTTTGGGAACTCTTCAATGTAGGTCGGGTCAATATGGCCTTAAAATAACACATGACACATGATATATATCTAAAAAATCTTCTAAAAAGGGATTTCATTCAATAAATGTCAGGACTGGGCAGCAAAATCAAATATCACAATATTTTCGACCTATCAAAGTTGTGACAATTGTGTAGGACTGACTGTTGATACTGTCACAAAATATGACATTTCTGATAATCAGTAATCATCAGTAATGTGATTATAACAATGAAGTGTGTAGAAGCAAGTATCAGAACAGGTAGAACAGTCAGAAAATATCACTATTTTCTTCATTAAGATTAAAATCTTCCTGCAGCAGTCATTTCTACACTTTGCTGTTGTTGCTGTTGTTGTGAAGGAAACTTGATAATTCCTGTCAGCATCTGGACCGGATCAGCTCGTTAGTGGACCTGGACCTGACTCATATTGCTGTGAGACATCAGCCAAAATCCTGCTCACTTGGATGAAACTGCGTTTGTTGCCTGGCAACATTCGTTGATTGAACACCCCATCAGGAAGCTCTGCTGCTTCCTGGGATGCAGATGACTCATTGATGTATTCATCTGCTCAGGTTTAAAAGCAACACTCCGGTCTGAAACAGGCCAGTGTCATACAGCCACAGAGTGGGCCCAAAAAAGACAAGAGCCTGCAGCTCTGCTTGATTATCGTATCACTGCCATCTGATGACTGACTGCACCATAAAAGTTTAATTACGATTACTTATAACACAATTTAAATGCAGACATCTACAGAAATGGTCTGTACAATAAAGTGTAACTTGTTTGTTGAAAGGTTTGATATTTTGTTAAATACTGAGAGTCTGTTTCCCCAATGATTCTGTATACTGAGCTGAAGAACGGAGCAAATTCACAGCAACACGTGCGATTTTAAATTACCTACTAACCCATAAAAAGTACAATAAATAGGTCAGTTGACAGCATTTAGACTGGGAGGCTTCTACTCTGCAGGGCTTCAACAATGAACATCATGTCTATTCAGAAAGCCTGAGAAACTTTCAAAACTTTGTGAAACACTGTCTGTGAATCTTCTTGTAAATTTGACAGATGTATATTAAGTTATTTTTTTCTTCGTAAAAAAAACATTGTGTCTGTTTGTCTCAATGATGTACTTGTTTATCAGCATATAAAGTTTGGAGGTGAGATCTGATCCCAGGTGGTCACTCGAGATGCATGTCGAGACGCCTAATTCCAGGTGTGGACTGCAGATCTGTCCCATTGTGAAGCTTGTTAACACCAGCGAAAACAGCCTCATAGTTCTCGAACTTGTACCACACCACCATTAAAATGCAGATTGTATGAAACATGTACGTGTATATTAGGGTTTGTGTTGTGTAATGATTGTTGTTGTCATGTTAGAATAAAAAAGATCTATAGAATGTCTCGGTATTGTTACAGGAAATGAAACTGCACAGGCATGTGTGTTTTCACGTGAGGGACGAATAAAGGCGGAGAGAGGTTGTAACGCTGTGAGTTACGACTTTGAACTTTGGCGAACCCTGTGGCCTGGTCAGAGATTTCACTCTTAGTACCGCCCCCTTGACTTCCGACCCCTCACCCCACGACCTCGCCAGTGGGCCATTTCTCAAACCACGCCCCCTTTATGAGCGTGACTGACCCTGACTTCGAGATGAACCCTATGTTGCTCAACAAACACAGAGAGTACAATCAAGAGAGCGGTAAAGACCCCCTCTCACATCAATAGGCAACACACCAAGTGACTGAGCTTTCATTAGCATCGATCGCAGCCATGGGACATGTTAAAGGAAACAATCAGTGGTTTTCCATGAAGCTCTCCCGAGGGCTCTTATAATGAAATGCACCAAAGAACATCTGTGTGAATGTTTAACAACATCACTGACATGTCTGACCTGATAGCGGGGCAATAATCTGGTGGCTTTGTGTTGTTTTCCAGTTGTTAACATATTAGAAATCACTTTGCATGTTGTTCAAGGCCGTGGAAAACTGGGAACTGCTTCAAGATTCAAGATTCAATTTAAAAGTCATTATGCAACACAAGATTGTAAAATTAAATTGTAGTTGTAGTCCCTTTATCCTACTTGTGAAAATCAAAAGTTGTACAAATGAATGAATAGATGTTTAAGTCATGAAGATAAAGGTTTAATCAAACTGGTAATCCAACCAAAGTGAACAAATAAAGTACTTTTGTGTTTAAATTGATCAAACAACGTCTGTCTGAAACCTGATGTTAACACTGCAGCATAGGCTGGTGATTTGGTCTCATTTTCCAATCATTAACATATTTGGAAACCATTTGCACAGCTTTTATGGTGAGAGGAAAAGTGGAGAAAGCTTTTAATTTGCTCTTAACAAAACCAACAAACAAGTAAATCTGACTAAACAACGAGTGTCTGTTTAAGGACAATTCCAACTCTGATCTTAACTTTGTTTCGATATCATTCTATTTTTTTTGCTTTCTCTTGATCCATTTTCATCTATCATTTGTCCTTCCAATCTTTCCTTTTCCTAGCAAATAATTGAACATCTTGGGTTCTTTGTGACTGTAAAAGGAAGGGAGAAAAAAAAAAGCCTTTGTTTGCAGCGGTCACAATTGTGACATCCTGTTTGCAATCGATGATGATGGGTCACAAGTAGAGGTTGTTTTGTTTTGTCACAATAGCCAGAAAGGTTGAGAACCGCCGTCTGACACTGTGATTTGCCCAGCTTGATCGTGCTTTATCCAGAGAAAACTGTAATGTACCAACTATGAATATGGCCCTCACAGATTCTCTCATTATACTAGTTATACAGTAATTTTGTTTTTTCTATGTGAGCTTCCATCTTCATTCAAACAAACATTAAGCTACACCGCAAAAATTCAAAATCTTACCAAGTAGAATCGTCTAATCACAATAACCTGGAAGGTAACATTTCGGATGTAATATAGTTTTTTTAAGACCATTTGCATTTGTTCCATTGGTAATCTTTTTTCCTTATTTAAAGTAGAAAAGTTGTGCACATTGTCCTTTTTACTTATTTTTAAAGTGGCAATTCTTCAGGTGATGTAAAGATAAAGTAAAGAAAATAAGGTCTGTTCAGTCCAACAGTCGCCTCTAAATGTGTTTCTGCACCAGAAAACACAAAAAAATAAATTACACACTATTTTAGTTCAGCTAACAAAAGGGAACCCTGCCTGCAAACAACAACTTACCATGAATTAACTTCTTGATAGCAGCTTGTAACACGTCTTATTTTAAAACACAACCTTAACACATTTCACATGTTTTGCATACTCTGCAACACATGGAGAAGAAGAAAAAGGATGAAATCACTTACAGACCGGACATGGCAGCTCTGTATCTGCAACCCTTCCTCCCTGGCTCTCTTTCTGTCTGTCATTTTCTTCTCTCACCTCCTCCTCCTCCTCCTCTTTCTCCTACACTTTCCTCTCTGTGTGTCTCTTTGGACACACTCGAGTCGTCTTTACCCTCTCGCTCCATGCTGATTGGCCAGCGGTGAAGTGTGTGATTTACTGGCTCCTTCACCTAACAGATGTTTAGGTGGACTTCAACAAAACACACACACACACACACACACATGCACAGTGAGCGGTGGTGTGGAGTTATGTCTGGTAGCCCCGGGGGGTTAAAGGTGATGACGACACACATATACACACACAAATCCAAGCTAGTGTTTACATGTGTGTGTGTCACTTGTGTGTATGTGCACTGAGGTCAAAGGTTAGGTAAGCTTCAGAGTTGACAAGGCGACGGGATGTGTTAAGGTCAGGACCTAACATACACACACAGGCCTATACACAAAAAAAGTACACACGAGTCACGTGCGACGGTTTAGAGTTAGAGGAAGGAAAGTTAAGACATGTAAAATAATAACATATACAAGTCATTACGGTGAAGGTGTTAGCAAATAGTTTTTAACTATGGATCAACCGATGTGGCTTTCTCAGGGCTGACACAGACTGAAGAGCGATATTTAGATCAGATATTAATTTGCAGTCAAATTATACTCCTTTCTCCCTTCTTTCGATCAACCAGTGATGGAATAAACCATGTACAATTTATAAAGTACTGTTTTTTAGTACGATCTAGATTTATTAGTGATTTTTGGAGGGTTAGTCCTACATCTATATGGAGTTTTGAGGATGAGTTTAAGAGCAACCTGAGGAATTAAGCTGCTCTGTAGTCTGTTGATATGGCAGCGGATACTTCTGTATCTTTTGCCAGAAGGTAGCAGGGTGAAAAGACTGCGACTGGAATGAGTGCTGTCTTTTAGTGTCAGTATTGCCATTGGTGATTGAAAGAAATTTCATCTATAAATGTTTTGACATTAGATGAATAATTTCACTTTTCAAGTAAAAATGTTAAACATTCTGTGGTGTATTTTAGTTTTATGAGATATTGTTCGGTTGTGGACTGTTGACCGATATAAGCTATTTGAAGGTATCATCTAAGCTCTGGGAAATTTAAAATTTTATTGACATAATTAATAATTAAATCAGCACATTAATCAGTTGGCTGCAGCACAACAAGTAAGCCACAAAACACTCAACAGATGGTTGTGGTAACAAGCGCCCACAGAAGATTGAAAAGAAGACTGCCAGCTGATGTAAACAAGTACGTAAACAATGAAGGTTTTAAAATAATCAGATTTACAAATGTTTTAAGAGGAGGCAAATAGACTTCACACATTTGTTATGCCTGAAGAATAACAGAATGCATTCATTCTAGTTTGCTTTTGCTCATTTGAAAGTCTTCATTCGTGTCTATTACGTTGTCGATCAGTCATCAGTCACCAGATTGTTATAGAAAGTTTCAGATTATGTCTCTGCGGTCCTGCACATCACGTCGAGTGGTTAGAGGTCAAAATAGAGTCACAGCTGAGTGTGTGTTTGGCATGTGACTCACTAAATTAAATCAGCACAAAATGAGGGTAAGACAATGGTTTCTATTCTAAAGGGGGAAAAAAACTACACTCTTAAATATATTACAGTGCATCATACCCCGACTCAGTGTTTATTTTCTTGGCTGAAACTTTAGACGTGAAGTGGAAAAGATGCCAGACTTTTTTCATCCCAAAATGGAAAAGACTTTTGTGGAGTTACCAGGTTTCCTTCAGACAGCAGCAATGTGGGATATTGATGGGGGTGTTAACAGCTGGCTGCAGTTCAGCTGACTGACAGAGCAAACACACACACACACACACACGCATGCATGCATGAACGCACGCACGCACACACACACATACACACACGCACACACACACACTCAGTTTTTCGCTCTCTTCTTTCTCCCTCTACAATTTGTCAATATCTCTCCGTCCTCGCTTTACATCGCAGTTAAGTATTTTTTTGTCTACCTTCATTATT
>OMLP01046357.1:242-23231 GCA_900302685.1 Spondyliosoma cantharus
CCCGCCAGGCTGCAGGGTGGGGAACGGTGCAGCTGTCAATTTGCATGTATTTGTGGCCAAATCCAGCCTGTATGGTCCGCCTGCCTGCCTGCCTGCGCCTCGGTTAGTTAATCCCACAGCGGATCAGCTTTAGCACCGCTCCAGCCTGCCGTCCGCCCGCCTTGCATTGCCCCCTCTCTCTCTCCCCCATTCCCTCTCTGTGTCTCATAAACAGACACTTTAAATGATTGCATTATTTTAATCGGGCTCATGTGACCGCCGCGTATTGACGCGATAATATCTGGGAACCGGAGCGCCACTCGAGGAGCGGATCGGCGGGCGAGATCTGAAACGCGATCGCAGCTCGGGATACTTCTTCTTCTTCTTCCTCCTCCTCTTCTTCTTCCTAGTTTGGAGAACATAAAATCCGGAATCCGGGTGTGTTTTTTTCCTCCTCCAGAGGCTGGTAGCCTACTTGAAGGGTGACAAAGCCGAGATGACAGGCTGGTTCACACACCGCGGGGACTGGTGACCGCGCAGTGATCCAGCGCGTTTGATGAGCACGTCGGTAAGGCTGTTCTCCGCTCTGCTGGCTGGTTTATATATTAAAATAGAGCTTCCATGCTATATTCTCAAGCCTCAGTATCTTCTTAATCGTGACCGTCTTAGGGTGATTTCAGAGCATTAGGCCGTAAGTAGGCTGGTAATGTTGTGTGCACTTAAGTCCTCCCCCTAAACCCACAGGGGCTCCTGGAGTTTGTCATGTCAAGAACCCGCAGATCGTTGGAGATCATCCCAATGAACTGAATATGGGTTTATTAAATGCTATTACTGCCTGTGTTGGAGGCTGACAAGCGGGGCACTGGGAGGGAGTGGAATAACTCAAGGTCCCAACACCCCAACAGCATTGCAATATGTTGCCAGACCTAAGCTGAAGACAGCCTGCCACCAGGTCAAAGGAAACTGTGGCCATCCTCACAGAAGCTTCGCTCCCATTCTCCTCGAGGCCGGTGGCGTTTCAAGGAGGAATGCGAGATCCTCAGCACAAAGTGGCTTATGTCTCTACACTGCATCAGCAATTTGTGCACCTAGTCTTCCAAGATGCTGAGTCATATTGCTTTTGCCCAACTTAGATCTGCTCCGCATTGCCCCTTGACGTCAACAGCCGGCGTCTGCACAGGTGTGGTCTCGCTGAAGAAGGCTGATCACGAGGATGATGCTGTATGAACTGCAGTCTGCTCCTCTTGTGTAAGAGGCAAAAACAACAACAACAACAACAAAACCTACTGTAAATCCCTCGTGGTCTTAACCAGTAATCAGCAATCTTCATAATTAATTTCCTTTCCACAGCAGCTCATAATGTGGATCAGGCAGGAATGTGTCGTTAATTTCTCTTTGCCCTGAGAGAAATTTTGCTGCTCCTTGCTTTTCATTAACTTTTAAAAGTGGTGTGAGGCACTATGATAATGCACTCCTGTGGAGAAAAAAGACTGATAACTCGGCGAGAGGAGGCTCGGGTCAGGTGGAGATTTGTGGAGGGTTGTAAACAACGCGGACGTTTTCATTAGCTGTGAACTAATCAGTCAGGCGGTGATTGGGGGCTCGGCGGGAGCATCGCAGTCAAGGTTAGACAACAACAACTCTGGACTCATCCGTCCGTGTCACAGTTTGGTGTGCTGTTGTGTATCAGCGTGTCGGTGTCACTCACTCTCACCCCTCATAACACCCTGTTTTGTCCCTGTGGTGCTGTGCAGATGTAGCAGTGGGTGGTGGGAGATTACTCTGACACATCCAGCCACACGGCTCCGCCTTCGCTGTGTGTGTCAAGCGTCGCGCAAGCCCACACACACACACGTACACATTCACCGATGCAGAGGAATGTATAATCAGTTAACACAGGCTGGTACAGCTGTATAGCAGACGGCTGGTCAACGAGTCCGAGAGAGACAATGACGGCATGATTCTGTGCAGAAAAGGAAGTTCCTGCGGGACAGGAAGTGCTTTGTGGTCGCCGGTCTCAAACCACAACACTGCTGTGACTAATCTGTGGCTTCACACTTCCCTAAAATCTCTTTTCATTTTTCTCATCTCCTTCCTCCTTCCCTCTCTTTTCTTTCTCTCTCTCTCTACAACTCGTGTTCTTTCTGAAGTTCACGCCTTTTCTCTGCTCTGTTGTCGTTGCAGGATTACCGGGAGGATGGCATGGACCTGGGGAGTGATGCGTCCAGTCGCTCCAGCTCAGAGTCCAACTCCAACAAGGTCACGCCTTGCTCCCCTTCTCTTGACCTAGCCACTTTGGAGGACTACAAGTCCTCCCCCTCTCTGGACCTGGTCACCTTAGAGGACTATGAGGAGGACGAGGACTACCAAGAGTACAAGAAGAAGGTGATAGAGGAGTGGGAAAGCGAGTACGGCGAGGACTACACCTCTCCACAGCCTCCTGGTCAGGAGGAAGGCGGAGGGGGTGTTGTGGGGGTTGATGGCCTTGGCGAAGGCTACAGGAAGACAGTGAACAGTCGCAGCCTCGCTGAAGAATTCCAGGAAGTGAAGACCGTCCCGCCCCTCCCGGCGCCCAGCGGACGCACTGCTACCTCAGCCGCAGCCGTCCCAGAGGAACTGAAACAGAACGGCAATCTGATTTTGCCCCGAAGCAGCCAGCTCGACTCTCCCGGTACACCACAAGGGTGCACAGGGACTCCCAAGCCCAGGCACCGCAGCTCCAGTCAGGGCAGGGGGAGCCGCAGCACTGGCGTGGGCGGTGGCGGTGGTGGTAGTGGAGGAGGCAGTGGAGGGACTGGGGGACGGATGGGGGGATACAAAGAGGAGGAGGGTGTAGAGGAGGAACCTCTGCCGACCATGGACTGGGCAGCCCTGGAGAGACACCTGGCTGGGCTGCAGTGCAGAGAGCAGGAGAACCAGAACCTCAACCAGAACCAGAACCACAACATTGGCAAGACTAACTACACCTCGGTAAGTGTCTTTTTGTGCCCAGCTGTCTGGGGTTTTTATGCTTTTCTGCATGTGTGTCAAAGGTTATCTCACATAATTTTTCCTCCCACGCTCTGGTGGCATCTGTAATCCAGCAGTGATCCATGTCAGATGGACCCTGGAATCATGAGGTCAGGTTAGCTGGAGTAAGGAAGAGGGATTAGTCAGCTAATGTAGCGCTAAGCTATGTGTCACGGGCATCCACGTGACCATCATGGAAGTCTGGACTGTGCATCAGTACAGAGAGTCCAACAGTGCAAGTAAACTGGACCCGGTCACTCTCAGACATGTTGGTATGTCACAACCTGCTGACCTTACCACCTTGTATCTGTTTAACCTATTTTCAAAAATGTGGATGTACTTTGTTGTGGCCATGTGGTGTTTCCACCAGAAGAGGTCAGTGTTGCATTGACATTCTGCAGAGAGCTGCTGCAGGCCTTTATTAACACACCAGCAGCTCCAGCGCTAAAGACTGCTTTGATTCACTTATGACATCACTCAGTCTAAATCATAGCAAGCGTCTTATGATTTATTGTTAGTTTGTGGGTCTAGAAGGGTGTAGCTTTAAAAATGTTTAGGGAGGAGCAGCAGAGGATTGTTTACAGCAGCGACAGTTTCAGTGCTTTCACTTCGCCCTCATGTCACTGAGTAAAAACTAAGCCAGGGCAAATGTGTGTGTTGAGAAAAGGAGGATTGCTGTTCTCTTTTGGTATGCAAGCACCAAGACCTTTTCCTCAGTGCACACAGACAATGGCTGCAGCCAGTGCCATTGTGAGTGTGTTGTATGTGTTGTGAGTCTTTGTTTGTCTGTCCTGGAGGCCCCCTCTGCCTCCCTGAGGCATGTCAGGAATGCAAGCGGGAGACGTGGGGGATGAGAGGAAGGAAAGAGGGAGGAAAGGACAGGAAGATGGTATCTTTAGGACCAGGCACTTCGGGGGCCACATGGCTCGTGTGTTTACGTCAATGCTCATTACCTGCTGCCCGTCGTAACCGAGAAGGTCACCTCCTGGTTTAGCTTTAGTCTGGGGAAAGTCTGCTCTCCCTCCGTCTCGCTCTCCCCGGGCAGTGGGCTGTGATATAATTGACCTGGGTGGAGGAAAATCTCTTGGAAAGAGAGCCTCTGTCTAAACATGTGGCCGCCGTCACCCGCCGGCACACACATTCACACACATGCACTTCTTTGCTCATTTGCGGTCTCTGCTGGTGTCTCACATGTGTGCACGTGAAGACACAGTAAACTAGGCCTGGTGTGGGAGATAGAGATGGCCTAGTCCTGATGGCGATAAAGTGCAGCAGCTTCCAGCGGTGTCTCCTATAACAAGTAAAAACCGACCCGGGCCTCAGATTTTGATAGCTCTGTGTAGATAAGAAACTGGAATTAGCCCTGTAATCCAACCGGAGCAGGGAGCAGAAGAGATATAGCGGAAAAGACTGGAGAGGAAACCTCATATCCTGGACAATCCTACTCTTAAAATCATTTAAGTGCTTTTGCCACTTCTGTCCAGGATTATACCAGACAATCCATTACCGAGCTTCTGATGTGCATCCTGTCCCCGAGCTTTCAAGTATGCTAGCACTGACCCTCTGCTAACCTGCTAACAAGAGCACAACAGCAGTCAAGTGTCAGTTTAGAGACTGAGACATTCCCCACAAGACGTCCCCGGTGTCTCTCTATGTCAAGGGGCATCTGAGTTTCTCAATTCTTAAATTTGCAGGACTTAACCAACACCCTAGAGAAAAGTGAGGCTGGTGCTTTTAAAATGTTGTTAAATATTTAGTCATCCTCTCATGCGGGACGCACCACCAGCGACGAGATGATGCGCGTGTTCATGTCCGAAGGGGTCTGTCTGTCTGGGATGTTCGCCGGGGTCCAGAGGGACGGAGATATTCATGCTTCAGTAGAGCTTCAAAAGCATCTGTGCTTTTTAGAAAGACGGGACACAGTGCAGCTCAGAGCTAATAATCCGTAGTGGACGCAAAGTGTCTGGAGACGGGTTCAGCTGGTCTCCAGTCGGATGCAGCAGCTACAATATGCCTTATACACACATTTGCTCATATATATACAGAATATATGAACATTTACACACATGTCACTCACATTGAGACTTTTTCCTGTTGTCCCGTCCACATCTCCATGGCAACAGATCCTTTAGCCTCGCCTGTTGAATCACAGAGTCTGCAGGTCTTAAAAAAGTTAATTTAGCTTAATGTAAAAGAACAATTTGTAATTTTTGAAAGTAGACTTATATACTTTATTACAAAAAGTTTGATGAAAACATCAATACCACCCCCATGTACGTTAATCATGAAGCTACGGCCATCGGCGGATTATTTAAGCACATCATAAAGACGGAAACTAACAAATCCACCTCCACCTCTAAAACTCCCTAATCAACGCTTATAATGTCATGTTTCTTTAATCCAGTCAAAATCTGAAGTGTAAACACAAGAAGTTTCCCTGTAATTGTTTGCAAATAAGTCAAATTTCAAACTGTTCACCCTTTCAAAGCAATTACCAAGTACAGTTGCACGGATCTTTCACCCTACAGTCTTCCGTGTGCTGCACTAATGGATTGACACAGACTACTTCCCTTCATTTATTCTGCATGTTGTTTCAATTTTAAATCAATGACCCAGTCATATTGGAGCAGGTGTGTTTAGTTAGGGTGTGGTGTCTGGCTGCTTCAGCATCTGCCTGCAGGCGGTGGGTGTGGGGTCAAGAGAATTCATGAGGATGAAAGGCAGGCTGACCTGTTTGTAATTTGTTCCTAATGAACTCCGGAGTCGCGTGGCAGAGAGGGTCCCACAGGGACCTCAAGTACACCAGGGGTAACACTAGCGCTAGCCCTGCGTTTAGCACCGCACCCCTGAAAGGTAAACAAGAATATTATTCCTCCGAGCTGGGCTCGAGGTGAAAAAGGCAGAGATGGGGTCATTCTACATAAATGGGTATCCATGCTCAGAAATCTACCTGTGTTGTCTAAGGTGCACACTGGAAAAGCACAAATTCATGCCTACAGGCTATTTCTTTTTCAATCTCAGAGTGCACACGCCCAGACTTACTCACACAATTTAAAAACACCCCATGGGCAAACTGTGGTTATAAAGATAGGGCCTGTGCTGAGACCTGCAGCACCACTCCTACTTTACAGAGAAGAGCTCACACACACACATGCACGCACTCTCATGAACACAAGCATGAACACACTTCGACTGAACTGAATGCTGAACCATGCCTGAGCGTTTACTGCAAGTGTGAGTGCATAGCTTCACATGAAACAAGCTCTGGGAATATATCTGTCAAACAGCAGGCACAAGTCACACCGTTTAGGCAAAGGTTTCACACACTGACACACTAATGCCTCGTGACATCTGTGAAATCCATAATATACATATTCATACTGTACAGTAAAGAGATTAAGCATATTGCCCCTAAATAACCCTAGAGCCTATTTGGGTTTTGAGCATTTTTGGGAATTTGTCCATTGTAACTGTGAAACGGGCTGCAGTGTAATCCCTCTGGGCATATGCACTTCATTAGCGTACATCTATAAAAAGCGTCTATATTTTTGCTGCCAACAGGCTCAGATTTTTATTCTTAGTGTCTGACAACATTATGGAAAGGATCTCTACATAGAAAAACAGCTTTGTTAAAGGGCAAGATCCTTTTTTTGCGTGACAATGTCAGGAGAGGCACAGACGTAAAGCTGCAGTATGTAACATATTTAGAAACACGTCTGCTGATATAGTCCTATATCCCTGAACTCTAAGACGTCTAGATATCCATATATCAAGAGCTCTGTCCCTCTGTTTGTTTATAGGCCTGTAAAAGAGTTAGATAGTGCACCTTAAATGGTTTGTTTTGACCACACCAGAGTTGGTGATTGTTGGAACAATGGAATGATGAACCAAGAAGGTGTTGATGCATTTTATGTTGTTTCTTTGCGTTACTAACACAGTGTTTATCCACCCCAAACATTAGCCATAAGATAACATAGATGCTCTGATTTTAGCACTCACCAGAGACTCCAGACTTCTGCTTTTTCCCCTCTCCTCTGTCAAACATTACATTCACAAAGAAAAGCTAATTTCCCCTCCAGCTCCGGTCAGCAGCTGATATAATGGGACATAATGGGACATAAACGCCCGACAATTGAGGTCACCTCCGGGGACCGCTGCTGCAGTCAGGCTGATAAACATGAGTGAAGATAAGATTGTTGTGTTTTGATTAAGAAAAGTAACATATTGTACGTTTTAAACTAGGTGTGTTTTACAATGATAAAACTACTGATTCTGCAAATGACAACCAGACTTTCGCTTCCAAACTCAATATTGGACTACTGTCAAATGGGATCCTGGTTGAAAAATACCAAGGTTATAAAACACAACATCTGCTCACATCAGTCACAACAGTGATCTGTTGAACTGTCTTCTCATGTATCGTCTTGTTTGGTAAGGTCTGTGTAAATGCCATACAGAGCTATATAATTTATGTAATTACATATTTACAAATTTAACTTGCGTCTGTTTCCAGCTGTCTGAGGAAGTAACCTGTCAGTGAACATCTCCCTAATAGGAAGGCACTGCTCAAGCACACCATATCATATAAACAGTAAATAAAAAAGGCCAAGAGCTGAACCAATTTGTACAAGTGTGAAGCGCTCTGGCTCAGAAAGGCACTCGAGGGCTGTGGAGAATAAGAGGATGGGAAAGAAGCAGAGAGTGGTTTGAGAAAAGAGCAAAAGCAGTTTCTATGTTTCCCTCTCTTCACTCTGTTCTCTGTGATCATGAACAAGTTCAGCAGTTGAACTGCGCTCGCAAACCCTCCACTTACAACCTAACTACCACCCTCTCTCAGTTCTCAGACTGTATACGTAGAGGGAGAGGCCCGAGAGTAGCAGAGGGTGGAAATTGTAGGGTTTGAGAGGTCTTGAGTGGATATAAATAGCCAAAAGTTAGCAAAGGCAAAACAAAGCAGTGGAAGCATGAATTTAGGTGAGAAGAATGTAGGCAGTGATAGGAGGGATTAGAAGGGACCTGCCGGAGGAAGGAGGTGAAAGTGGGCTCAGTTTTATGGTTTGAGGGAGCCAAAAAAGGCGGCAAGAATGGAGGAGGAGTCAACGTATGTATGGGTAGGAGGTGGGAGGAGCTTCAGAGACGGGGGGGGCAGGGCTTTGTCCAGGTGTGGAATTCGCTCTCTGAGGCTCTGGTGTCTGGTTCAGCCCACATGGCTTAACCACTGTTCCTCATGCGTGCGTGTGTGATTGTGTTTGTGTGTGTGTGCATGTATGTGCCGGTACCAGCTGATACACGCCCGGCCCTCTGCACACCACAGCTCACACACACTCGTCTCGCACACACTGCCTCAGTCGAGCAGTTTTCTGTCTCCTATTAGTCCACACACACACACACACGCAGGCAGACACTCACCTCACTAAATCACAAAGGATATCTTTTTCTTCTCGTGGTATCCTGACAGTCTGCCAGTGTTGGTAGATGTGTTTTTTTCTCCTCTTCTTTTTTTCATCAGTGGAGTATTTTTCCTCTCAGCTTAACCTTGGATTCCTCACAGGAAGTCGGGCACTTAACTCAGGTAAAGCTGAAAAATGACCTCTTTTAAGATGTGTAGAAGGTGCTCGCTGTTGGGCTTTTCAGACCTTTTTTGTTCATTATATGTGTGTGATGTGGCTGTAGTCAGACCAAGACAAAACTTCAGAGAGTTCAGACTAAAAGTCAGAGAAATGTAATTATAGCCTAGGGGCACCGCATTCCTCTGCTTTTGTGTTTGTGTCTAACAGAAAAGTTAAATATGTGGAGACATGAAGTAGAGCCAGCTGCACATCCGTCCGTGGATCTCAGGTTCCTCTTTCTACGTGACCCTAACAAAGAGCAGGTTCATGCAGGCTGACCATATGTTGGTTGCTACTTGGCAAGGACAGAATATCATCAAATATGCAGCGCACATGTATTTGAATCCTGTTTTAAATAAGCAAAGCCTCGTGCTACACACCTGTTTTGAATGTTCCTCTACCTTGAGGTGCTGAGGAAGCGTGTGACACACCGAGCAGAGCTCAAAGAACTGGCCCGAGACAAAACCCTACGGGTCAAAATGTCTGTGTTGCCTTTGGATACCTTGTGACACATGCTAAATTTTTAAATTTGCACTTGCACACACACCAGAGGGAGAGCACTGGCGACTGACTGCACACACTTTCTGCGCATTAACCTGCATGGAGGGAGCAAGGAGGCCGTCAAATCAGAAAGACAAACAAAAGCATGCAAATGAATTTGTTTGGAGGGTCTTCTTGTATACACGTGGAATACAAATCAAGGAGAAGTCAAATAAGAAGGCGCAGCTGGCCTCCCAGCTGATGGTCTTTTGCTTGAGGGAGCAGAAACGGCAGAAGCAAAACATTAGAACAAACTACCTTAAATGGGTAAAAATCTGATTGGGAGGGCTGAGCAGCCCGTCAGTTAGCTCCCTCAGCACTGGTGATTCAACACACTCAATCAGCCAAAAGTGCCCGACGGCCAGCTGTCTGCTCGGAGTGTAAGTTAGGCAAAGAGGCGAAGATATACAGCAGTGTTTGTTGTTGAAGTGAGGAGCCCAGCGTGGCCTTCAGCTGAAGTCAGTTTGACAAGTCAGGCTGCCTGTTATTCCATGTTTTGTCTGGAGGGGGTACGCACCTGCGCGTGCACCTGCACCATGTAAAAATCAACACTTTCACTATTCAGATTGACCTGCAAGCTGGTTGGTTGTGCTGCACACAAGCCGTAACCAGGGGAAACATAAACATCCAAGACATAATGACGGGTTACTAGGTTTAAGACAGGAGTGGTGCCGTCTGAACTGCCCTTATCTGATGTCAAAGTACAGTTTAATCAGCTGCCTAGTGAACTCTCCTTGTCTGCACAGGTAAACAAACGCAAAAACACTCAGAGCTGTTTGTGTTGATGAGTAATGATGACGCTTAAGGTGTAGAAGAACTGATAAAGCTTCCTGTTTGGTCACTGGAGGTGTGCTTCAATACATTTTGATGTACTTGTACTCCATTTTTTTGCTACCTCATACTTCATATGTATGGGTAGCTTTCACTTTTTACCAACTTGATACTTTATTTTATTCATTTCTTTTACGCATTTTATGCAATTTGGCGCCCTCCACGGTTTCTGAGTACAACGGCAAACACAAACCCCAGGTCAAACGTAATGTAGGTGCTGACTACAGACAAAACTCGTCATCACGGTGTCATGTGTTGAAAACTTGTAAGTTGAAGCTGTGATCCGACCCTGTGACGACACAAAGCGCAGCCCACGGCGACACATTCCACCACTGTTTGTCTGGTTGATCATCCTCATTGATACGCAAAGAGTCACACGAGCACACCCTCCCTCTGATTCACCCTGCCGTGATTCACCCAGTTCCTGAGAGTCAAACCCCTCTTCAGCATGTGTTATATCCTATCTGCCATGAAATTCAGCTTAGCCTCATGCCAAGCCTCCAGCTATTTTTTTTACATAGCTGCAAATCTCCACCTTCTTCTTCCTCTTCTTTTTCTTTTCTTCTCCCTTTCTCCCAAACATCTCCTGTCCTTCACCACCATTCCCACTCCTGTTCCCTGCTAATTGTCCTCTTCCTCAATCTGTCGGGAGGCATTATAGCCTTATGTTCTCACGACGGCAGAATACAGCAGGAGACCATTTCCCCCTCTCCGCCCTATGAAAACTATCAAAGAGGGGGCGCGGGCCGTGAGTGGCAGAGCGTGCTGGGGAGGAAATGGGGATTTATGTAGCAGTGAGGAGACGGCCCTCTAATGTTATAACTTCCTGTCAGTCCTCATACTGCAGCGTCACTAGAGCCGAACGCATGCACTCAACTCAGGGTGGCCTTATAAGTAAGAACAAGGCTGAGGGATAGAGAAAAAAAGAAACAAGGTTTACTCTGAGAAGGCAACAAAAGAGTGAGAGCTGGAAATTCGGAGAGACGGTTTATGTTTTCTAAGCAGTGAGGGATTTTAAACTGCTATCCATCACCTCTCCTGTGTGTTGTCGGAGGAATAAAGGGTTGAGTCACAATCACACACACATATACAGAAAGTGTGCTCATTTGGGTGGAGCTGAAACATGAAACATTGGTCTTCTCTGCTCCTAATTACAGAGCGTGTGTGTGTGTGGGTGTGTGTGTGTGTGTGTGTGTGTGTGTGTGTGTGTGTGAGAGAGAGAGGTAGAGAAGTGGGTTGTGAGCTGGTCCGTTTTTATCGGGCTAAAAATACGCGTTTAAATCATGTCTAAACGCCCACACAGACCCCAACAAAACAAGGGTATTTTTGCCTTTGTGTTATCTAAGATGTCTGTGTGTGTGTGTGTGTATGTGTGTGTGTGTATGTGTGAGACAGAGAGAGAGGGGGAGCGAGAGAGAGAATTTGTGCCAGGTCATGCAGAGAGCTTCATCTGTTGCTGTAACAGAGCACTTTTATCTCCTCACAGTCTCAAAATTCAAAATAAATCATTCCATCAGACGAGGTAGGGCTTGAGGTAACGATTACTTTATTGATCAGTCAGTCGCTTTGTCTGTAAAATGACAGAAAATAGTGAAAGTTGCCTGTTTCAGATACATCATATTCAACAAATAAAGGCGGCTACCAGTCTGGACTGCTAGCTGCACGGCTAACTGAGTTAAGTAGCTAACTGCAGCCTTAGTATGCAGGAGTTAGTGCCTACGCAGGAGTTAGTGCCTACGCTGGCGATATCATGCCTCCTATTTGCTTGGAGGATGAATCTGAAAAGTGGCCAGCTCTTTCATATTGCACCTTTAACGGTTATTGCAATTATCAGTTAATCTGCTGGTTATTTCTTGATCAATCGGTCATTTTGGTCTATAAAATGTCAGACAATAGACCAAAAATCTACATTTTTCACAGCTGTAGTTTTAATTTTGTCCAGCTAGCAGTTTAAAACCAAGAGACAAGTGGGCTGTAAGCCACATCTGGCCCAAATATATCTGATACATGACAAATTAAGTAAACTGCATATGTAGTATATACGTCCATGCATGTCTCACTGACATATGACTATAGATGTGATCGTCAGTGTCGATTGGTTTTTCCACAGCAGATGAAGCCGGAAGTAGATTAAGAGTGAGACATCTTGCTTCCGTCTCAACTCTTTCAACAGTTGCACATGTACAGTACCTATTGGTCGTATAAATCAATCAAGTCTTTATAATTTCACTGCTTACCCATAGAGCAACTAGAAATACATTGGATAGTGAAAATCTGCAGGAGCAGAGGTGGGTGAAACAACCTATTTGATAACCCGTTAGCAGCATTTAGACAACAGCTAACATTAGCATTCAACCACTTTCTGGGCAACAGTAGATTGATAGTGTTACACAGCGCAATGGGAAAGGTCTAGAGTCATTCTGAACATTTTTGACACATTTAAAGCAGTGAAACGAAAACGATCTTTCAGATTCTCTCCATTTATACGATTTGGGAACAGGAACACAATGATTACGAAATCAAACTGGTGAGAGGAAAAATGGCTGCTGTATGAATATGGTCTATTGACAGTCACAAGTAGGCAAGTGCACTACTAAAAATATGTCTGTAGATTAATCAACTAATTGTTTCAACTCAAATTAAAGTCAGTTCTCTCTCTCTCGTTTCAATGATTTATTGTTTGCTCTCCCCAGTTTTTATCCGTAGTCAAGACAACAAGAAGCACATCTCGTCCTTCTCGGCTGCTTATTATTCACTGTGACTCACAGCTCCTGCTTCGTAACGACTTTATCGCTGCACAAGTTTAATTGGTGGTCATCTGCTCATTTACTCAGCTGGTCTACAGATTTACTGGTGCATTTGAACATGTGAAACAAATATTAATACAGCCTGGTGGTCACAGCATGCTCAGTCTTCCCACCACCAACTGTAGGCAGTCCTCATTAGAACAACCTCTGGTGGATGATCATGAGACTGAGCCCACACACACACACACACACACACACACACACACACACATACACCCACACACACACATGCACTCCCTGGCCTTCCACATCAGTTCCTCCCTGTCAGACCGAGCTCATTACTGCCAGAATCTGGCCCTCACACTGAGCCAACCTGCTTTGCTATGCAGTGTTTTTACACTGGCACAAAATGTCAGCTCGCTAAAAGCATCTGTGCTCCCCTCTCCCCGCTGCGAAGGAGAGCGAGGCAGACTAACAGAAAGAGAGGGGAAGGAGGAGGAAGATGGAGAAAAGTGGTGAAAAGAAAGCAAATGTAGCTACACTGAAAGGCCAGAGAGAGAGAGAGAGGGAGGGGAAGGAGGGGGTAGATGGCAAAGAGGCTGAAAAGAGAGAGGGCAAGCTGTTTGTTGGAGAAAGGGAGGAGGCGTCGCAGGATGACTGAGAATCCTGTTTTTTCCATGAGCTGTACGGAGTGTTACGGGGCATTATTTACCACCTACAGTATAATTTCCAGCTCACCCGAGCAGAGTGAACCTCCACGCTATTCACTCTGTCATCAGCGACTTATGATTGGGTGTTTCTTATTTCTGTTTGCATCTATAAATATGCCAACATGGCAGAGTTAAATACACATGAATGGTGTTTTGATGTGCGGGGAAGACGAAGATGAGGCAAGCCGAGCTACAACACTTCCCTCACAGCGAGAGTGACACACATGACAGCAATTTCTCCGGCTCTGTGCGGGCATAAATTACATACTGCTGCTGAAGTTTGCCAATAGGATCAGCATACAGCTGTGTTTTAGCAGAAAGGCACTTTTAGTTCTTAGAGTAACACCACCCAGTCGAACGTCTCATTATGTGGCCGGTGTGTGTGGGAGGCTGAACTGCAGTCTGCCTGCTGTCTCCTCCTGTCTCCAGTTAATAATCTTTGTTCTGAATCTTCTTTGTGCTGATTTAGGCCACTTACATAATCACGGTTATTGAGTTTGTTTGCTGTTGCCATTTAACGTGGTTAATACTCATTATAATTTAAGAATCAGGAGCTACACACTTCACAGTCTGGGTTGTGTCAGGTATTCTTTTTCTTTTTCTGGTGCAGATAAAGAGGTGGTGTCTCAGTCTCCACCTGTGCTGTGACTCATTGCAAAAGCATGTGAAGGTCAACAGGGAGGGGGGTCTTCAGGGTGACTGCTGCCATGGTAATGGAGGAGAGAAAGAGGCTTTGCTTGTGGCTCAGAGATGTTGAACATCAAAGTTTGTTTTTGCTCCTTGTATGCGTGCACGCGCCTCAGTGTGGATCCCGAAGAGAAATCAGCGAAACGCCTTTGATTCAACACATCTGAAGCTGTAAAGATCTTAATAGTGGAGCTGGAGCATGACATCATTGACTCACATCTACAGGGTGTTGGCTTTTGTTTGATGTTGTTCACCCGTTAAGCCTGCGGATTCACTGAAATGGTTGAGCTGTAGCTTCACCACCCTGCTCATCATACAGACTTTTGATTGATCTAGCTAAAAATGGAAGGAAATCTGTCTGTCTCACACTTGACCTGAGTAGATTGGATGAGCAGTTCTCCAGAAGAGAAACCCTGCCTTGCTTGCGTGAGTTTGAATAATAGTCACTGACTACGATACACCCAGAACCGTACTGAGAGAGGCCTAGGGTTAATTCTCTCTTTCAGCGCTGTTGGTTGTACCCAATTAGTGGTCAGCTAATTTGTGTTTTGATGTTGAATTTTTGCTAACCCTGTGCCTGACCTTTCCAGCATTCTTGGAACTCGCTATAACTCGGGGTTAGCTGGCTGGCTGAAGTATTGAGAATTTGTGAATTTGCACCTCTGCACACCGAACCAATCGGTGCCCCGTGTGCGTCAGACGATGCACTTCATTTGAAACATCCACACACTTTAAGTGAACTCAGTTTGTTTCTATACTTCGCACCAAATGTAAGAGTTTCAGAGCCTCAGATAAGCAGATTTGCATGTGATTGTGCTGTGAAGTCCAACAAAAGTCCACAACAAGTCACCAGTTGTTATACAGCTGTAGAGGGTATAAAGTATACACTGGAGAAAATATACGACGACAACCCTGTTGGCTGATGTATTAGCTAACAGCTAACCTAACATATCCAGCAGAAACACAACAACATGAGATTAAAATGGAAAAAAGATCCCATGACTTGCCATATGTTTGACTCTCTTCGCCAGCCGCTTTTTAATCTCTCCGCCATTAATCGCTCAGCTTCACTGTTTCCCCCCCTACTTACTGTATGCCTATAAACTCAGCGTAAGCTTAACAGTGCTTTTACGAGGGCCCCGTCGGTAGCTTTCGCTGGAAGAAAAACAAGTTTATCGCAGGTCAATGTCATGCACAGATAATTATATTCAAGGTTAGTGTGACAGGATGGGCACTGTTCCAGCCCGCCCCAGCTTGGTATCACGCAGAATGCCAGACCAGAGTTGGTGATGTGCAGGCGCGAGGGGAGAGATCAGAGCAGGGAGCTCATCGATCCACTTCCAGGTCATTAAACCCAAGAGTGGTCTTATCGGGGGGGAAAGCAGCGTCATCCAATGGAGATCAATACCGGATAGAGAGATCTGGCCCAAGAGGAGGGATGAGATAACAGGAGGTGTTTGCAGCTAGCCAACTTTCCAAAAAAAAAGACACAAACGAAATATTGAGCAGATGTCTGATTTAATTGTATCAGGATGTCACATTCCCCACATTCTGGTGCAAAGCTGCTCCACTGCTTTAATGGGAGTTTTACAGTGGAGGAACATAAGTAGTGTATGGTTCTGAGAAAACAGAAGGTGGTATTTGTGCTAAAATAGCTGATCAACCAATTAGTCAAAAAGTAGAACGTAATGGCATGGTGTTTTTTTCTGTTTTATCGTATTGTAACTGGAACATCATTGTTTGTTTTACAGTGTAGTGGCCCACAACTGACAAAACAGACATAACTGTGGGATCAAAAGGCAAAAAATAAATAAATAAATACAATGATAAATAAATGCATTTAAAAGTGAATAAACAGATAAATATGATTAAACATGTAATGGGAAAGTAAATGAATACAGATGAATATCAATTTCTGACATTTTCTATATTATAATAGGTTGATTTAATTGCACATTAATTAACATTTTTTGAGTCATTTATTAATGTCATTCTTTTCCTACTGTTCCTGACATTTCTTAGATTTAGACATGTTTTAGAGTTTTTCATTATTCAAACCAGTGGTCTCCCATGAAGAGAGGTTATTTGTAATTTTGGGCTACATAAATACATTTTGAATTGACTTGATGAATAATTAAATAACTGATTGGAAAATAATACTTAAAGTTCTCCAGAAGCAGGACAGGTGTTTACATATCGCTGAGATCAAATATTATGGACAAACCAGAAAACAAAGGGAATGGATTTATAACAGTATATGGGTAGAGGTCAGGATGGAGCGATGGAGAAGGGAGAGATTATGTGAGTAGGTCGGCCCGTGTGTGGATTATTGACCGGCCATCTGCCGCTATAAGATTATAATCCTGCAAAGAGACAAACAGAGAACGAGGGGAAGATGTACATGCCATGCTATGCCCACACATCATGTGTACTTTGTAGTGAGGGAGTGACACATATTTCTGCATATAAAACTGTCTAGATCATGAGTTAAATCAGATCAAACGATAGGTAGAAGATTTCACATCTGAACATGGATAAATGGCATCTGTAGGTGGTTGACCTTTTTGGACACACTGAAAACACATTATTGGGGTTTTTTTGCAGCATTCTGTCTTTGTTGACTTAAAGCAGCACAGAAATGGATTCATATAAAGATTGAGTAAGAAGTAAGAGTAAGAGTCCCTCCTCTGCCCTTCTCTTCCTCTCTGTCTGCCTCTCTGTCTGGCATGACTCCGTACGAATGACATCCCGACCCTGACCCACACCGACCTCACCCTCCCTCCGTCCTCCACCGTCCTCTCTCCCCGCCGGCCAGCTCTGCTCACACTCAGCTCCTCCCCCTCTCAGTCCGAACCAGACAGAGAAAGGCGACCGGGAGTGTACTCTCTGCTTTTCACTGCCCCCCTCCCTCTTTTTCTCTCTCTCTCTCACTCTCTCCCTCTGTCGTTCTCACACCCCTCCTCCAGTCCTCTCGCTCCCCTCCCTCTTTCCGCTTTGGGGAAGCAGCGATCAGATCCTGCCCTTCTCTCTCTCAGTCAACAGAAAAACAATCTGAAAACAGGGATAGAAAGCAGGAGGTGAAGACTTAGCTGACTGACAAGGGAGGAGTACTGATTCTTTAGTTTGGATCGAGGACTGGGTGGGATCCCCGCTCCACCTCCTCTCCTCTCCTCTCCTCTCCTCTCCTTTCCGCTGGAATACCGCTGCAGGGCTGGGAATCTTGTCCCAGTCCCGCTCCTTTTCCCCTCAGCTCAGCCAGCTCCGCTCTAGGATGCTGTGAGGATGGTCCACCAGGAAAACTGTTCTTACCAGGTAGTTCTCAGAGTGTCATGACTAATTCATTCAATGTCTTTGCTATTTAACAAACAAACTGGTGTTGATTTTGTTGCTCTTAGTTTCTCCGATTGTCCTGTTTTATCTCCTCAGTTCAGTTCATCGCAGATCCTTGTGTGACACGTCGAAAACTAGGACATTGTTGCACATGTGTGTCACTGCAGAGACCTGTGTGGGAGTATTCGTCTGTGTTTTGTGCTTACGTGATTGTGTTTTGAATCTGATGGCTGGCTGGTTGCTAAGAGAGCACTTGACTCAAGGGAATAATGTCCCACCCTCCCCTCCACCTCCTCCTCCTTATCCAGCCTCATCTATCCATGCCAAGGAAGCTGAGGTGTGCATGCAAGTGCAAGTTTATGCTGTCATGAATGAACTCGGTGTGTGTGCAAATGTATTCAGCAGAAGTGGATGTAAGTCAGCGTACGGTGCAGACAAGATGAAGAGAATTTAAATGTGAATTGCTGCTCGGAGGGTTGTGTGGATGTATGTGTGTGTGATTGTGTTGCGACATGTGACAGCAGTGTCCCACTTTGTCTAACGAGGACTTGGGAGGAAAATGAAGGGTTCGTGATTAAAAGGAAATGCGAGCACATCACAGCCGTGCATCTGCTTTTTCTATAACCAGCTCCGCTTGGGAAGAAAGTCTGCAATGCAGTGGAGATAGAGAGTGGGAACATGCAGAGAGGTAGATGAAAGGCAGAAGAGAGATGAGCTGAATATGCCAGGGGATGCATCGGGGGGGGAAGAGATGGAGCATCTTTGATGGGGAAGAAGCAAGGAAGCACTGCAGAGGAAGTGATGAGAAGGAAACATGAGGGTCCTAGAGAAATGGATTGGCCTTGTGGGTGCACTTAAAGGGTTTTATCAACATGAAACTGGAGAATCCAAGTCCTCCAACACTCCCTTTTGAAGCATATGTGTTATATGAATGTATTGGGAAACAAATGACTGATGCTGTTTTTGATGTAGCCCTACAGTTTCAGCTCAGCTGAAGGCCTTCGAGCTGCGAGCGCTCACCTCTGTGGCATTATCAACACTCATAAAAGCTAAACTCTTGTCAGTTTCACGCACATCCTCCAAAGCTTGAGATTAGCTTTAATAAACTTCCTCCTCGGGTTCTCCGGTTTAGGGAAAAACCACAAAAAGACTCTCACAAGGAACATTTGCATTAATCGCAGCTTCAAGTTCCAAATATTTGTATTTGTCCTGTCAGGAGGGCAGATTAGCGCCTCCGTGGTTGAGGGACCAGTTGTGTAACGGGATAAGGATTTCCTGCCATGCTTTCGTGGCTGATAAAAAAAAGCTGGATGGAGCGGCAGAGAGATGCGAGGAACGAGCAAGCAGATAACCAGAGGAAAGGGACGCCAAAGGGTCTGGAGACAGCAGATGAAAGGAGGAGATGAAACAGGAACAGGGGAAGTATTGACAGCGCGGGCTGAGCACAATGAAGGCAGAGACGGGCGGAAAGAGAGAAATGACAACGGCCCTCTGATGTGACGTGATACGTAGACGTAATAAAGGGAATGAAAATGCGAGGAGAAAAAAGTTTATTGGGGAACGAAAAGCAAAGAGAGATGCAGAGAATTAGAGAACGTGGTAAGCTGAACAGAGGGTCCAGGCTCTGATAACAGCGGATCTCTAGAGGCCCCCTCAATTAGACCGGTAACCTGGCAACCAGCAGGCAGACAGCGCCCCTCACACACATTCACAGGCGCACACACACATCGAGGAATGGAAAGAAGCAAAGTGTAATGGGGGGGAAGAGCAGAGGAGGAAAGGGAACGGGAGATTTAATGAGGGCGTGAGATGGACGAGGAGTAAACAGATAAAGTGGAAAAAGATGGAGGTCAGCAGGGTGTTGTCCCTGTCTTTCAGTCGTCTCCTGGGATGGTCTATGTCTCGGGGGCGATCTCTGTTTTGGTTATCAGCGTTGTTGTTTTCCTCCCCTTTAATTAAGCTGCGGTCCCTCTGTCAAAGAAACATGAAAGGCATTTTTTTCCATCTCCTTAATGTTTGAGGCAGGCTCCCACTTAATGTCAGAAAGCATTAGCCAATTAAGTCCGAGGCCAACCCCGGGAGAACCAATGAAGCGACCGTTTTGACCAGAAACGTCTATTGATTTAAGCTGCGTCAATTTTGCAAGCAAGGCCCCAAATGTTCATCTCATCATTAAATCATCTGCTGCAGCCGTCCTCTCCATCTCTCTGCTCTTCATTTTGTTAAGTGCTTAAGTGAGCTAAAAGCACACCGCTCCTCAGTGTGTTTACTAGTGGCCGAGGTCTCAATATGTCATCCTGTTTTCACGTTTCCTTATGAATCTGTAAATGCTGTGCGGCATCGCCCGTGTGCCGCCGCAGCACCGGCAGGTTGAAGGGTGACGGAGAGATTTATCAGCTCGGCCGCAGTGCTGTGATCATCGGGGGGCCGCAGGAACACTGTCAGCTTGCCAAGGCCCCAGGACCTCTGGTTGCTTGTCGAAATCACACCGCACACTGCAGTATTCTTGTGCATGTGCGTGAGGATTTACGTGTGTGAGGGTCATGCATTTGTATCCACGAGCTCGCACAGTTTTTCATGCTCGACTGGAGAGCGGCAAGGGAGTGCTCAGTGTAACAGTATATGAGGTGTGGCCCCGATAAATTATAAATGAGGACTAGCGGTACAGTAGATGTCACTGATGGATCAGGCAGGAATGACAGAATTGATCAATAAGGCCGGACGATGAAGCCAAATGTATGGAATTACCGACATGATAAATGAGTTGAGTGTGCCAGGAAGTAATTATAGAATGTAGCCCCCCTTGAAACCGCTAATTGTCATGTTTACACTTCCGTTTATGTACAAATAAACAAACAGATTGCACCATAGCGAGGGCACGTTTTTACAGAGCCAGGCTGTCTGTTTCTCTTTCTCTAGTCACAATGCAAAGCTAAGCTAATTATTTTCATTGTTGATGAATCTGTCGATTGTTTTCTTAGTTCATCAGTTAGCTGTTTGGCCTAAAATGTCAGAAAATGGTGAAAAGTGTTGAGCAGTGTTTCCCAAAGCCCAAGAAGACGTCCTCCAATGTTTAGTTGGACTGAGATATTGAGTTTACTGTCATAGAGGAGCAAAGACGCCAGAAAATATTCTCATTTAAGATGCTGGAATCAGAACATTTTTGACATCATTTATTTTTAAAAAGCTGATGAATCGATTGTTAAAGTAGTTGGTGATTATTTCATCATGTCATTGATAACTAATCAATCAGTCATTGCACCTCTAATTTCCTATTCCTTTAAATGGTCTCACTGTAATTAATCAGGACAGGAGCCGACACAAGAAAGGAAATATAATGAACTAATATAATCATCCCTTCATCCGTTATCTGTACTCGCTTATCCTCTGGAGGGTGGCGGGGGGGTTGGAGCCGATCTCAGCTGGCATTGATCGAGGGGTTGGGTAAACACTGGAGAGGTCGCCAGTTTATCTGCTAATAAGCAACTAATATATAAAAAGAATAATAATTGTTACATCCGGTGTTATCAGTGTAAATGTGAGAGATTTTCATGTCATAGATTTTCGGTCATATTGTCCAAGAAAGGAACATTTGTGGGGGAAAAAACATTCTTTCCCTCAGACATACAGCCAGAGGAACTGTGGTATACAGGTTTGATGTATATAGAACGTAGGTTCCCCAGCGAGCCTCCTTTTCCTTCAACACAAGCTCCTCATATCATACAATTTGCCAAAAACTGCCCTCTCCCTCAAAGACTGGCCTCTGTGTGAGTTAGCGGACTTCCCGATGGGCCGCCCCGTGTTCCTTTTCGCAGCCCAATTTGTTTGGAACACAGAGCATCGCCATGGAGAAATTCTCACCACGTCGCCATGGCAGCAGCCCCCGTTCTTTTCCTCCTGCTTTCCAAAATAAGGCCAGATCCGAGTCTGCAGCATTCCTCTCGTATGTGTCAGTAAATGTGATCCGGAGTTACAATCACACACACGTTAAAGGAGCAGCAGGTCTTACAGACACAGAAACTTAGAAACAACTTCGGAAACTAGCACAAATTCCATCTTTATATTGAAGAAAGGGCCATAAAGAATTGTTAGACAAGCCGACACATTGTTTATGAATTCATGTCTTAAAATACATCATCTCGTGGACTTTCAAAAGGGTTAAGAATGCTCTCTGGCTTTATCTAAGGGGGAGGCTGTGTTTGATAGAATGCATGTAAACTGTCATTAGTCTTGTAAATTGCTAAATGCCCTAAATGTAAATGCAAATATAAACAGCTTAGTAGGAATATTGTCTCTTCCAGGAAAAAGGGAGAGCAGGTATCCACTTGTTTAAAGCAAGGAGGGTGAGGACAAACGTAGAGAGGTATATGTGAGACATCTAAAAGGGTCAGCTTTAATAATCAGCCAAAAGAATGTAGTGATACGTGTAAATGTAAAGATATGACCGACACTTGTGATGTCTTTGTTTATCTGTTTCTGGCTTATGCAGTTGTGTTTCTTTATTATATTGTGATGTTCTGGGTAGAGTAAGGGTTTTCAGCATTAAGGCCAGAACCACCTTTTTTTCCAGTCTGAAATTATTATGTTTGATTTTGTTTTTGATATAATGATTTAGTATTTTGTTTTAGGCTGCTTTTCAGGCAAATCGTAAAGACTGTGTTTAAAAACTTCATATCACCGCCTAGAGTTGCGTTTCAGTCAACATGCCTTTAGAGTGATGTAGCTAACCAGATGGAATATTACTGACAATAATGTGGCTCTCCCTTCGGTGACATATTGTAAACAATGCACTGAATGTGTTTTAATGGTGCAAATGGAGATATTGACGAGCTATTTCAAGTCTGGCCACAGTGTACAGGACATGTCATGTATATTCATATAGACTGTTGATAATGATTGTGAATAAATAGATGGAGATATTGTTTTTTTGGCCAGGGTGCCCATCCCTAACTGTACTAAAAAAGAGCGAGTGCATCACGAGAGTAGGTATCAGACATATGCATGCTCACACAGAGAAACACACACACGCACAGACACACACACACACACACACACACACACACACACACGCTCACCACAGTGCCATTGGCCTTGGATCCCAGGCTTACAGGAGGTGCCAGGAACCCTCTCTCCCACAGTCACCCTCTGTTCACTTGGAACAATAAGCCATTTTGTGTGTGTGTGTGTGTGTGTGTCTCTCTCTCTCTCTCTCTCTCTCTCTCGTTTGCCCGCTCTCTCAGCTGACCCCACAGTCAAGCGTCGCTCTTATTAACCTGTGTGTGTGTGTCTCACAGATGAAGCTAGGACTATCCCCAGTCTGTGCCCTTGAACTGAGATTGAAAACATGCTTTTGTGCACATTTGCCAGTGTGTGTGTGTGTGTGTGTGTGTGTGTGTGTGTGTGTGCGCTTGTACATCCCCACTGCCAGCTTCTTGTGCATTAGTAACGCAGGTACGCCCTCCCTCTCGGCCTCCTGCATCCCATTTGAATCGGCAGCACTGACTTCACCTTCACTATGAAGTCAGCCTCAGTAATGAAGCAAAGAAG